>APFE030320244.1:121420-133523 GCA_000404065.3 Pinus taeda
ACACATAAATATGATAAAAGAACTAATATATAAGATGTGTAATATCATTTCTAGTGCTACATCACACATAACAGTGAATCATGTCCTGAATAGTAAGTCCTGACTCCTGAGTCCCAACTCAACCTCAAAATATCAACAAAAAATATAATGATGTATCTCATGAGTCATATCATGAGTCATAATGTTATATACAATGAAATGAATCAAATAACTAAAGTCTAATACCACTGATTTCCTCTGCCTCTCTTGCGAGAAAATGCAATAGCTTTCCCTTTCCCTCTAGATGCAGATGCCGGTGGAGTTGGTAGTGGACTCTGTTGTGCTCTAGAAGTTGAAAAACTAGGAGCTATAGGAGGTTGACCTCGTCTTCTATTGGTGGCAGGGGTAGCCTGAGTAAGTGGTGTCACTTCCTCCTCCTGTTGTTCCGCCTCCTCCTCCTCCCCCTCCCCCTCCACTAACTCCTGCTCTAACCAATCATCAGCAGACTCCATGAGAGGCCTCTCGGCCTCAACCCTCCATGCAGCAGTGGTGTCAATCCCATCCAATGAGATGACCTCCATATCAGCTATCCTCTCAAGTTGCCTCACCCACAATCGAAGATTTTAGTAGACATAGACCATGTCATTAAGTCGTTGGGACTCCAACCCGTACAAAGATCATGAAATAATAATTATAAAAAAATATTGTTTAATGAATTCAAAAAATTATTTGGAAATTTGCAATATTTTAAGTTTTAAGTTTAACTTGTTGCCCTTCTTGTTGTGTATTTTTTCAAATACATTCCAGTTGCACTTGCATCCTGAGGAGCTACATGTTTGGCTGAGGATTCGAATGGCAGGCTTTTGCAAAAGGGGTACCCTGGCACCATGCATCTACAGCAAAATTACAAATAAAATTTTAAATAAACATAAGAAAAAAATGAAATTTGAAAGTTGAAGCAAAGTATGAAGTTATAAACTTGAAGAGACAATGAAAGTTGAAACAAACCAAAAAATACCTGACATTTTAGTCGTCATATCAGTCACAGCGATGTCAAAGCCAAATGTGCCACCTGCTATCCTGTATGTCTCAATTTCTTTGGAGATTTCTATACGTTCTGCTGGAGATCGCAACATCCTCTAAACACAGGGTAAGAATCCATCCATGATCTAAGCATCAAATACGAACCCACGTGGGTAAGAAAATACGGGGTTCAGGTAGACCCTGCAGCATGAATGGGATGATGGAGTGTGTTGTTCCATCATTCATCAATCACTTCCCATAGAAGGAGTTGCCTCTGAAACCCCTCATCTCCCTTATCATCATAGTAGGCCCGAATGGATTCTTTGGCCCTGTCCATGGCCTCATACAAATAGCCCATTGCGGGCTTCTCACCATCAACTAATCGAAGAACCTTTACCAAAGGTTTAGTAACGGTGCACACCCCCTGCACTCCCGCCCAAAAGTCTTCCTGGTATGAAACTAATCTGCATATGGCCTCTCCCTCTGGTTTGTGGCTCATTGTCAAAGCACGCTACTCCTCTGAAAGAAACATTCTCTTCACATCCCACATAGAATTCAAGAGGGATTGAAGAGATATGAAACTGGTGGCAAACTGTGTAATGGCAGGGTGCACCAACTCTTTGTTGTTGGTGAATTTTCTAATCAAACTAAGCAGAGATGTATGATTATATATAAATTTTGTAATGTTTTTTTATGACTCAACAATATCTTTGACAAAGGAAATATTCCCTATGTCTTCCAACATCAAATCAATACAATGTGCAGCACAAGGTGTCGAAAATAAAGTACGATGCCTCTCCATAAGCATCCTGCTAGCAGCAACATAATTTGCAGCATTGTCCATTCTGACTTGGACAACATGTTCTGCACCCACCTCCAAAATAAACAAATCCAGCAAATCACATAAATTTTTTGCATCTTTGATATGTGAAGATGCATCAACAGATTTCATAAACATTGTCCCCTTGGGACAACTAACCAAGAAGTTTATAAGGGTTCTCCCTTTTTGGTCAGTCCAACCATCTGACATGACAGCGCATCCTGTTTGTGCCCATGATGCCCTAAACTCCTCCAATCTTTTGGTGCAATCAACCGTTTCATTTTGAAGAATCCGGCCTCTAAAATCATCACAAGGATGGATTTTGTACCCTAGGCCAACAGTTGCAATAGTATCAATAGTAGGCTGGAAAAATGGATTATTCCTTGCAATGCTAAAAAGAATATCACTCCAAAGGAAAAATTTGGCCAACAACTTGTCAGCTTGTTCTTTCTCAATTTTTTTAAGCATTGAAATGATAGATGGTTGTGAACCAGGCGTGGGTCTAGGAACAAAAAATGATGAGGCAGCTACCAGGTTGGTTGTAAATATTGATGTTGAAGTAGAACCAGTGCCACTTCCTTGTTCACCTACGCATAACACAGTTTTTGTTAGTTGCTTCTTCATTTCTACTTTAGCTTCTTTATTTTGTTCTAAATTCTCCAATGATCTCATGGTTTTTCGAATGATTTCCATATTTGTATTTTTGCAAGGCCCTACATTAAATCCGGGGATCTGTGCAAGGTAATACTTCAATCTATAAACCCCCCAAACATATGCTACCCACAAACTTGCAAGACAAGTTTATTCTCTCAAACCCTCCATCAAGTTCACCAAATTCCCACAGAGGGTCCAATTTCCTTGGAATGTTTGTAACTTGGTTGAACTCTTGACTCTTGAGTTTTAAATTTGTAAGATGAAGTTTGAACTTTGAAGTTAAATGGTGAACTATGGAAAAATAAGGATTGCAAGCAACAAAAATTTAAAAAAATTACATACATGAGTAACATTACAAAATACATGGAATTTTTGACAATTAAACAAACAAAAACCCCATCAAATCAATTCAAAAATATTTGATAAACAATGGGTTATCCAAATTCCAAACCCAACCAAAAACATAAAAAAAAAAAAAACAAAACAAAGTTATTATTTCAAAAACTCCGAAAAAATCGCGAATAAAAAAAACCATTAAAAAATCGGGCAATAAAATCACGATAATCCAATAAAATCACGATTTTATCGCGATTTTCGCATCACTGGTTTGTACACATGATGAATACCATTATGATTCTCTGTGACAACCAGAGGAAGGATTCGATTATTGAGGAATCTCATTTTCGATGATTGCTCCAGCAAATAGACATCAGTTACTGCCTTATCTGGGATATGGTAAGTTGATGAGTGAGGAGGCTTGATCGCATTGAGACTGATTTACAGGTCGCAGACATTTTGTCAAAGCCCCGTGGAAAGGTCAAATCATGGACTTTCCCGAATGACTTGGAGTCGTTGAGAGACCTTCTTATAAGGGTTCTACATGTTGCATGCATTGAGCTTTGGGAGCTCTGGGGGGCTTGGGGTACTTACTAGAGCAACATACGACCAGAAAGCGACTCACCCTCCCCTAGTGCTGCGCTATGTACAGGATGACAGGTTCAACCTTCCCCTGTGATACCCCATGGCGACTGTGGAACAGGATGATTAGTTCTCCTATGGGCTAGTATGATTAGTTCTCTCATGGTAATTGTGGAACAGGATGATTAGTTCTCCTGTGGGCCGGGATGATTAGTTCTCCCATGGCAACTGTGAAACAGGATGATTAGTTCTCCTATGGGTTGGGATGATTAGTTCTCCCATGGCAACTGTGGGGCAGGATGATTCGTTCTTCTGTGGACAGGATGATTAGTTCTCCTGTCGAGGCATCCTACCCATGCAATTTGAGACTCATGGGAAGTACCTCTCATCTAATCAATGAACCGTGATCTTCTGTGACAACCAGAGGAGGATCGTTGTTGGGGAATCCCGTATTCTATGATCGCTCCAAGCATATAGACATCAGGTACCACTTTATCTGGGATATGGTACATCGATGAGCAACAAGACTCCATCACATTGCGACTGTTGTGCAGGTCGACGACATTTTGTCGAAGCCCCTGGGAAAGGTCAAATTTGTGACTTTCCGAGAATGACTAAGAGTTGTGGAGAGACTCTCTCCTAAGGGTCCTATATGATATGGGCATTGAGCTCTGGGAGCTTCAGGGGGCTTGGGGGTACATCGTGGAGCAATGAGCAACCATAGGGTGAATGATCAGCCCTCCCCTAGTTTTTTTCTGCGTAGGCAGGATAAGTGGTTCATCCTTCTCCGGTCGAGACACAATCATAGGGTGAGTGGATCAGCGTTCCCCTAGTGATTTGTTGTGTACAGGGTGAATGGTTCAGCCTTCCCCTGGGATAACCCTTGCGACATGTAGTCAGGATAAGTGGTTCATCCTTCTCCTGCTAAGACATCCTACCCATACAGTATGGCACTCATGGGAAGTACCTCTCATCTGACCAATGTGTAGGGAATTGAGGATAGGGACCATAGTAGTACCGATGGACGCATCGCATTACTACCGTACTCCCTATGCTAGGATGATATTGATCTGGGATCAATGAGACTGACTTCGAGTCAGTATGAGTGGTTTGAGACACTCTCTTATGATATTGATATGGGATCAATGAAACTGACTTCGGGTCAACATGAGTGGTTTGAGACACTCTCTTGTGATATTGATCTGGGATCAATGAAGCAGAGCAAAGCAGCGCGAGGCACTGATGGCAGAGATAGCACGGTCCGACAAATGGATCAGCGGATGGAGTTCTCCCTTGTTGAGAGGAAGTGTTAAAATTGGAAACTAAGGCCAAACTCCATGTGGGTCATCTTATTTATGGCAGCTGATATTTTTCTTGGATTCCTCTCATCGAGAGGTGTAGGATTGATCTAAAGATCATCCGATTCCAATACGTATTCATGGAGATATGAATTTATTTGTGTTATGGGACAATTTGTCAAGGTCGGCCAGCAACCAAATAACCCCCACTTGTGCTCAACGTTTTAGTATAGAAAGAGATGGTTTGATAGTCATTTAGACACACACTTCACTCTTGATTTCTCTCCACTTGTTTTGGGTTTTAGTGGCAAGAGAAATCTAAGAGGATGAAGCCCTAAAAGCAAGATCATTGAAGGAGATCTATCCATGTTCAGGGGAGCTTCTATACGCAGCAAGATCCGTTTTCATGAGGAAGCCTTAAAGGAGCCCTTAAGAATGTTAATCCACTCTTAAGTCCACCACAGTCATTCCTATACTCTTCCATCATAATCTTTTCCTTCCCAGATAAACAAACAAGGATATAAATAATAAAACTATTAACTAAAGTTCCCCTTTAAATTGCAAAATATCACTTCATCCCCTCCTGTTTACATCATATAAATACATCATGCCTATCAAAAATTCAGTGTTCATTGTGATACTATAAAGTCCAGTTGAGATGTAGGAGAAACATTTGAACAACAAACTTTTTGCTTTTAACTCAGTAACAATCATAAATGCACATGTGGCACATCAAACCATTATATATATTTCAACATGTACCTGTTGTTCCATGTCCTTGCTTGCTGCCACTAAGCCCAAGGGACAGACACTTGCAACCCTGAAGAAAGTTTAAACATTAAAAGTTAAAACATGTGTCAATAGATTATTTCTGACTTCAAACCACACAAAAAGTACTGACAGAAAATTCTACAGGAATAAAAAAAGTTCAGATCAACAAACACAGAACCCAAAAGATAAGCACACCTTTATTATTTTCCTGTAGCAATTCGGATTTCCATGTGCTCTTGTAGTCACCTCAAGCAAAGCAACATCAGAAAGAGAACTTAAAGCTTCTCCACGAAACCCTAAGGTCCTTATCCCCGCATTGAGCTCAGCCAAAGTGTGAAGTTTTGAAGTTGCTGCACAGCTATTTGTGTCAGTATCAGCGGAATCTTCAGTGTTAGTACAGACAGGGTACTAACATCAATTAGTATGATTTATTTTCTAATGAAGAAATATAAGCCAATCAAGATTCCAACTTCCTACACTGCTAGGCAACATTCAACTCCAAACCTTCTACTATCAGTGTAATAATAATTGCCCAAGGAAGTTTTCTAGAGCAGCGACTCTGAAAACATATTAAACATTCAGCAGTACATGGTATATACTACAAACATGAATTTACACCAAACAGTATCAGCTCCATCATACAGCAAGAAATGGAGTCATTCAGAATAGTCTTAGAAAAGTAACTTTACATTAGAATTTTCCATCCTGTTATCATTCAGACATTTCCTAAAGGAAAAGTACTAACCTCACTCAAAGGGAAAGCCTAAGGATACAACATGCAAGCTACACACTCACCCTAGCAGCCTTGCTCCACTCTTCAAACTAGTGGAGAGATCTACACTAGACTGGGGGGGGGGGGACCCTAAGCATCAATCTAAGCTAGCCAGTTGTAGCAATGGGAGTCACTTAGGTCGGATTGACTAAAAATGATTCATCAACTCAACTCACTCTTTAAAGATAAGCAATGGGAGTCACTTAGGTCGGATTGACTAAAAATGATTCATTCATCAACTCAACTCACTCTTTAAAGATAAGAAATGGGAGTGCAAATGTGTGAATAGATAAAGTTGACTACATTAAAAGTGAACAAGCTTATAGTGATTAACTTCGATAAACAATGCTTATTAACATATTATGAATGCTTGGAAGTTGAAACAGTAAAAATAAGATCTTGCTCAATAGGTCATTTACAATTGTTCAACTTGCACCATGAACCTCAAAAGATCGCAAGTGTCATACACAACCAGTGGTAAGATACGTCAGACATTATTCTCACATATGGGAATCATTCATTATGTAATCAAAAGAATAGCACAACTCCTATCAAGTCTTGTAACATGAAACATAAGATAATGCCCTGGTGAATCATATCAACTATCACACCCTCAGTATCAAGATTTATCATCACTATCCGAGGTGATCAATTTAACCAATGGAACATAAAATGTTTTGCAGCATTTAACAGTGAATAATAATGATATCAGAATGCAGTGTGCAAAATATTGACCATAATGTGCTAGGGTCAGTGACTCAGTCCTTTAACACAATTTTTCAACCCAGATTAGTGACAGAGTTTATGCAGTAAGCAGCTCTATTATTATTGCAGTCCATAAATTAATTGTCTTAACCATGAGCATAAACGTGATCAGATTTATAACACCAGAATTAAACATATGCTGACAACAAAGGATAGATAGTAGATACCAGTATTTCAAATCTCATTATCAGTTATGTGCAAACAATGAGCAGCTGGTAACAATACTTAGAGAAAACAGCAGCCAGTGTATCAGTCACTATATACTGTCAGAACACAAGTATGGAAAAGCAGATTAAACCACCAGATATACCATAATGTAGGATATGCTCATTTTTGTCTATAAAAAACAGCTATTACCTTAAATTTGCACACTGGTAATCTTTATATATGTGATCTGTAGATATAAGGAATATAAACTGTGCAATAAACCATAGATGAAACCCTTAAAACAACTTGTGACAAATGTGATGTTCAACCTTAAATACCATAGCATTACATGGCTCGCTGCATTATTTCATTTAGGGACATATTTGAGTTATGATAAGTGTGAAATGCAGCCCAAATTTTGGCGTAAATAAGGCATACCAAATTATTATTTTTTGCAGAGAATCGTTACCAATGGAAACTCAGATCCAGTTAAACCCTTTATCCAAAACGCTATGGAGCTGGGATTTGGTCTCAGACATCAAATTCAATGCACAAGGAGTACAAATCTCACTGTTTGCAGATGGATTTTAGATCCTTACTAACAAAGCAAAATCAATGTAAAGTTATGCATCCCAAGTATGCAATGGCAACCCAAATGGAGGTAGTGATGCTTTGAACCAGTGTTGCAAACATCCCCAAAACAATATTATTGCCGGTAAACAGCATAATATTTTCATTCTAAAAAAGATAATGATATTATCACAAGACACATGAAAATATCAGCCCACCTGCCGACAAAGGCACATAAAGTCCTCCTTTTTTTTGAATATTTTTGTATTTAATTTTGTCAATAATTCGCAATATTTTCTCAATGTTGTGATATTTTCTTCTCCCAGCCCTTGACAAGATTTCTGCTAACATGATGTTTTTAACATTGCTTTGAATGTCTTCTTGATTAATAGGAGTTAGATCCAAAATAAATAAACAATCTCAAGCAAGATCTACACAAGACTTGTGCCATCCTTGAAGACTATTACAAGGCAGATGCCAGCACAAGTTAGATTCAAGTCAAATGAGATACAACCACTGAGACACTTTGGATTTTAGTCAACCTAGATTAAGATTTGAGATTCCAGCCCCTAGATCAATTTTGATTTCACCCAAGTTAAATTAAAAAATTTAATAAGCCCTAACTTAGCTGGAGCAAACTAATAAAAAGATTAAACTAGGAAATTTCAAACTTGCTTAGAAAATTTAAATGAAAAGGAGTAAAGCTGGTTGAAGAAAAGAGGTGAGACTAGCCTACCGTTCGACCATGGAGCCCTTCTCTTCCCTGTAGATCCTTCATTGTAGATGTGCATAAGTTTTGACCCACTTAGAGTTGAGAGAAAAACATCAACCCGAGATCAAAGACTAAAAGCTCCTAAAGAGAGTTAAATCTAATTGAAATAATTAGCATAAGTCAAACAAAGGCTTTTCTAGATAGGCACGAAGTAACAAGACAAAATATGAAGTGATATTCCTCCTAAATACAATCATGAATTTATCTAAAGAACGTTTGAAAATACAGAACAAATCATCCCCTTTGGGTCTCTTCACTTTGCCACAAACCTTTACTACTTCAAGATGCCACGAGCCAAATCGAGCTCCTTTAAAAAATATGAAACATTTGCACAATGGAAAGAGAAAGTACTAGAGGCAAAATGATACGCCAACCTTTTCCTTTATTCTTCAACAAGTTAAGATGAGCTAGAGCAACCTTTTTTATAGGAGAAGAGGTGTCCAAATACCATCATATAATACCATGTGCTAAAACAAATGGTTCCTTAACCAACTCCCAACCACTTTCTATTAAGTTCCCTTAACCCCATATACTACAAAGTTATTTCCTAGTAAATCACTTGCTGTTAATTAATTTACTACAAGTTACTGAATAAATGCACTGCTAGGAATTTAACAGGTAAATAAAACATGAAACAGCGGAGGAAAAATTAGCCAATCTCCTACACGTACATAGAAAAATTTTCCCTTTAAGTTTGTTGTCCATTAACTTAAGTTTTACAGCATACAAGGAGTCATGGACTCCCTTACTGAGAAATTAGCCCACAAAAAATTGAACACAAGCTACAGCAAATTTCTGGAAATTACTGGGCACATGTACAGACTATATGACCCCTCCAAAAACCCCTAAATCACCCAAGCAAACCTGTTGTCGCTATACGGACCAGCTCGGTTGCCGTAGGAACTGTACAATGGCATTGTATAGCCTGTTGTGCATCACACATGTCGCGTGTATGGCTTCTGTTGTGTTCTCCGTCACACATACTGCATGTATAGCCTACTGCTGTGTCACTACTACACGTGCCCGTTGAAATTTGGTACCGGAGGACAGGTGGTTCCCTAAGGCTTTGATCTTTGACCTAGGAAAAAGTGTCCAAAAGAATTTATTTTTTTCTCCTAAAGTAACTTTATAATTTTTATAAAGTTAAATCTAATTTAAAAGTGACTTTAAGTGATAAAGTTACTAAAGTCTAATTTTAAAGTGACTTTAATAAAGTTAATGTAAAATTAGAAAGGAAAAGTGACTTTGGAAATAAATGACTAAGTGGGTCTTTATTAAAGTGGGGTGAGTTAAAAAATAAAAAGTGAGATTTAAATGAGCATTTAATCTCAGCCCTAGATCTCAATCTATTTCAGCCATTGGATTTAGAGGTTACCCAAAAGTCACTTAGAATTAGATTAAAGGAGGAAAATGAGGCAAAAGGTCATTCATTCTTTCATGACCAGATTGAGAGAAGGAGAGCAAGAGAGCAAGAGAGATTTCTGGACAAGGAGGAGAAGGAGACAGCAGCTTGGCACACATTCCAAGGCAGCAGTTGAGCAGATTTGTACAGCTAATTCAGCACACAGAGAAAGGCTAATTTTGGGACGATTTTCTAGAAATCCGTACAGCTGGTTTGCACAAAAATTGAGAAGTGGTTTGCACAGAAATCGAGGAGCAGTTTTCTATTTTCTGCACGCAAATCGAGGTCCATACAGCAGCATTTAAGGCTGAAAGTGGGCATGAAAATCGAGGAGGCCGTACAGCATTTATTGCTGTCCTGTTTGCTGTAATTTCTGGTTTGCTGTGAGGCACGGGAAAAGAGATAAGTTGTAAATTTGCTTACTGATTTTTTGCTGAATATTTCTCACTGTAAAAAAGGCATTTTCAGAAATAAAGAAGAGCTCTCGAACTGGTTTTTCCCAAGAGTTGTAGGGGGTTTTTTTAGAGTCACATTGACCAAAAATCACTGTGTTCAAATGTGTTAAATAACTGTTTGTACCAGCTGATTTTTTATTTCTGCATTTTCCATCATTCTGTAAAATTTCCAGAATTTGTGTTTTCAGCAAAAATTATTTTTCCAGTTGTTGAATGTATGGATATGGGAAAGGGCATTTAACTATATGGGAGAAATAAGGTGAAACTGAAAACCGGGGTAGGAAATGAGAAATTTCTACATAGTATGAGAGCTTGAGTGCTAAAGTGCAGTTTGGGACAGCAAAGAGGAAAATTACAGCCTGCTGATTTTTCACTCAGAAAATTCCAGCAAGCTGATTTTTCACAAACAACAGTTTTATCTTTACTACAGCAGTGCTATTTTTCAGTTTTAGGACAGCAAGATGTCATTGGGATTGAGGGTGGAGGATAGGCTTGATGGGCATACAAATTACAGCGTTTGGAAGGAGAGAATGCAGAGTATCTTTGAGAAGACAGAAGTCTGGGATATCATGGTGCATACCACACAGAACCTTGTTGTTGTGCCTACTGATGCTACTCAGTTGGCTGAGTATAATAAAAAGAACAACAAGGGTAAGAGGTTGATTCTAGACGGAGTCAAAGACCATTGCATTCCTCATGTGAGAGGAAAGAGCAATGCCCATGAGATGTGGACAGCATTGTCCAATCTCTACTAGAATACCAATGAGAACCAAAAAATGGTCCTGAAGGAGAAGCTGAAGAACATTAAGATGGGTAAAGATAGTGCAGCTGGATATCTCACAAAGATTACTAATGTGAGAGATGAGTTGGCAGCAATTGGAGAGGCCATTCCACCCACTAAGTTGGTGTGGATTGCAGTGAATGGCCTCCCCCATTCATGAATGAACTTTGCTAATGGGGTTTGTGCACGTGAGACCCTTCCCACATGGGAGAGGTTTTGGGATGATTGCATTCAGACAGAGATCGGGAAAGGTCAGCTTGGGGCAGCCAAGCCAGTTGAGCAGGATGAGGATGTAGCACTATCAGCAGAAGGAAAGAAAGGCAAAGGGGAAAAGCAGGCTTCCACAAGCAATGGTGGGGGCAAAGGCAAAGGTAAAGGTAAACAGGGTAACACACAGAAGGACTATTCCAAAGTGAAGTGTTGGAATTGTCAAAAGATGGGACACTATGCAGTTGTGTGTCCGGAGAAGAAAAAGAAGAAGGGGAAGAACCAGAGCGTGGCAGCTTCAGCAGAGGTTGAGGACTTTGCAGTTCGTTTTGACCGGGAGTTTGAGTTCACTGCGTATGATTCCTCTAGTGCAGGATCACCTGCCACACAGGTTCAGAGGGAGCATGCTTTTCCCTCGATTAGCGGAGCATCTTCGGGTATGTGGACAGTGGGGCTTCACATCACATGACAGGAGTCCGTGAGTACTTCTCAGAGCTTTGAGAGAGTGGCACTGATATAGAGGTAGTACTCGGTGATGACAGAATTGTTAGAGCAGTCGAGGTGGGGACACTGACATTTCAGAGGGAGTCCAAACCTCCCTTGAAGGTGTCAGATGTTCTTTATGTGCCAGGGATGAAGAAGAATGATCCAGATTTAAATAGGAACGCAATAAAATACAGAGATAACCATATACACAAAGATGCAGTGGAAATAATACTTCATTTCATTAATGGAAAACACTGAAATATGCTTACAACCGGAAATAGAA
>APFE030320244.1:136405-151570 GCA_000404065.3 Pinus taeda
AGGTTCACTGGGTGGCTGCAAAACACATTTTGCGGTACTTGCAGGGGACAGTGGATTATGGTCTGGACTACAAGTAGGAGGATGGAGTGAGGTTGGCAGGTTATACTGATTCTGATTGGGCAGGTTGTGCTTCTGATAGGAAGAGCACTTCAAGGTGTTGTTTTGGGTTGGGTTCAGCAGTAGTGTCATGGTTCAGCCGAAAGCAGCAGTCAGTAGCATTGAGTTCAGCGGAAGCAGAGTATATGGCAGCCAATCTAGCTAGTTGAGAGGCCATCTAGCTTCACAACATGTTGTTTGGCTTATTTGGTCAGCCATTGAGACCTTCAGTAATTTACTATGATAATCAGAGTTGCATTAAACTCACGGAGAATCCAGTATTTCATGACAGGTCAAAGCATATCGAGATCAAATATCATTTCATCAAAGACTGTGTTCAGAAAGGCACTGTGAAGCTTGAGAATATTCCCACTAATGAGCAGGTTGCAGATATTCTTACCAAAGCCTTACCATGGGGCAAGCATGTCTACTTCAGAGACAAGATGGGTGTGGTGAGGAACACCTTCCTCGGTAAGAGGGAGTGTTGAAATTTGGTACCGAAGGATAGGTGGTTCCCTAAGGCTTTGATCTTTGGCCTAGGGAAAAGTGTCAAAAACAATTTAATTTTTTCTCCTAAAGTAACTTTATAATTTTTATAAAGTTAAATCTAATTTAAAAGTGACTTTAAGTGATAAAGTTACTAAAGTCTAATTTTAAAGTGACTTTGATAAAGTTAATGTAAAATTAGAAAGGAAAAGTGACTTTGGAAATAAATGACTAAGTGGGTCTTTGTTAAAGTGGGGTGAGTTAAAAAATAAAAAGTGAGATTTAAATGAGCATTTAATCTCAGCCCTAAATCTCAATCTATTTCAGCCATTGGATTTAAAGGTTACCCAAAAGTCACTTAGGATTAGATTAAAGGAGGAAAAGGAGGCAAAAGGTCATTCATTCTTTCATGAGCAGATTGAGAGAAGGAGAATAAGAGAGCAAGGCAGATTTTTGGACAAGGAGGAGAAGGAGACGGCAGCTTGACACACATTCCAAGGCAACAGTTGAGCAGATTTGTACAGCTGATTCAGCACACAGTGAAAGGCTTATTTTGGTACGATTTTCAAGAAATACGTACAGCTGTTTTGCACAGAAATCGAAGATCAGTTTGTTGTTTTTTCTGCATGCAAATCGAGGTCCGTACAACGCATTTAATGCAGGTCGTACAGCAGCATTTAAGGCTGAAAGTGGGCACGAAAATCGAGGAGGCCGTACAACATTTATTGCTGTCCTGTTCGCTGTAATTTCCAGTTTGTTGTGAGGCACGGGAAAAGAGATAAGTTGTAAATTTGCTTACAGATTTTTTGCTGAATATTTCTCACTGTAAAAAAGGCATTTTCAGAAATAAAGAGCTCTCGAACTGGTTTTCCCCAAGAGTTGTAGGGGGTTTTTCCAGGGTCACATTGACCAAAAATCACTGTGTTCAAATGTGTTAAATGACTGTTTGTACCTGCTGATTTTTTATTTCTGCATTTTCCAGCATTCTGTAAAATTTCTAGAATTTGTGTTTTCAGCAAAAAATTATTTTTCCAGTTGTTGAATGTATGGATATGGGAAAGGGCATTTAACTATATGGGAGAAATAAGGTGAAACTGAAAACCGGGGTAGGAAATGAGAAATTTCTACAGTGCCGCGTACAACCTGCTGTCACTTCACCTACTGTATGGAAATTCTGTACAGACCTTTCTCTGCCTGCTGTATGGCTGTCCGGCATGACCCAGATATGCCCTCTCTACCGTTGAACACTACTTGCTATCTTCCTAGACTGAGCACTTGAGTGAAGTTCCTTTATTACTCATTGTGTTTCTCATGACCCTGCACACTTCGACGAATGTCATTCTTCACACAATCACTGAGATCCTCACTTTCTTGTGTTCACTTTACGTGTCTTTTCCCTTAGCCTAGCATTCCTTATTGACCAAATCCACAACCTTAATGTCCAAACTGATTGATAGCTGAGATTAGATCTCAACTTCATTTGAAATCAATCATTGAGATTCATCTAATTCACTAATGCAAATAGCCTTTGCATTTCATTAGATTAACTCACCTTTCCTTATAAAAGGACATTACTGTTGAATGTTGTCATTGATGCCAACGTCGGTCCTTGAACGCTCTTAATATTTGTCTAGTTTGCATTAATTGTAAGCTCTAAATGACAAGAAACCTTGGAAGAGTGGAAGGGAAGCCCTAGATGCCCCACACTCGTTGAGGAAAATGGATGTAAAGGATGGTGACTTTGATCGTCAAACAATCATCAGTTGATTCTCCATGTCATGCCAATTCCAATGGTAGGTAGCACGCAACACAACTCCTCGCAATTGAGGAGAAATATGTAAAATATTCCTACTAGGAAATTAACAGTGAAAACAGAACTATGATCAAGGAACAACAATATAAAATTTGAAACCAAGCACCCAAATCAGAACACCAAAGAAAATGAGCAGAACAACTTAGCCATTTTATTAATTATTGGAATATGAGTACATAGAAATGGGTAGGAATGATGGAATATGGGCTTGCTAAGCTAGTAAGCAAGCTATCCAAAACCCAGGTGGAATCTTGTTGACACAAATGTTGAAATGGCTCCAACCTGGTAATGCGCACTGCCCAGAAAATTCTGTTGCTGGCTGCCCACTGAAACTGAATATTTTGCCCTGTACACTGCTCAAAAAATTCTAAAACTTCAGCTACAGGATTTCCTCCAAATACCCACAAAAGCCCAATAAGGGTTTGGGCTAGTTCCGAATGACTAGAAAGCCCTTCAAGAGCTGCGAGTGGCTTTCCTGGTTAGCCACGTGAACTGCTGAAGGAATTCTGCTGCTAAATGCCCCAAATGCTCCACTGAAAGTGCCCCCAAGCTTCACTGCAAAATTTTCTCAAGAAGCCCAACTTTCTCCAGGCCTTAGCTCCTTGAATCAGCCCCTCTCCCACACTTGCGCAGGCTTTGCCCAGAAACCCCTGCACACTGCCAGAATTAGTGAAATTCGGCCCTCAAGATTGCCTCAACTCTAGCCCTGTAAAATGGTGTCAAAACTCTGGTCTCAAGGTAGGAAATTCTTCTGTAGATTCCCAGCTCAAACAAGTTACTGAAGCTGGCCCAAAACGTGTCATACACACTGCCTCTACGCCCAGGAAGTGCGTAGAACTGGTTGTCTTATTGCAATGTAGCCCTGTAGGAGCCCGAAAGTAGAATTTGTTATAAAATCAGAAAGGCAGTAAAGATTTTCTTGATCTTGCTAATTACTTGCGATGTTTCTTATTATTAAGATTCTTTATATCTTCTTTCTTTAGTTCATCAAGCAATTACCAAAAGCAGCAGTGCAGAAAACAATAGACACCAGATATAGGCACATGCTAGGGCAAAACCCCCTCTCGAGGGGAAAACCCATTCAAGATAATTCTTCCTTTCAATAGTATCCTTTGAGACTCATCTCCCTAGACCAAGACTAGACCTTCCCTCCACACCAAGTCAGCCTCACAGAATTTCAACCTCTTTCCAGCAACTTCGACTAGGGTAGCAGCTCACGGCAACTGGGAACTTCCAGCAACAGTGAAACTTAGGAGACTTCGTTCTCCCAATCCAAAACACAAAACACAGAGAGAGAGGCACCAAAATTTCGATTTTTCTTTTCTCCTTAGACTTCCCCAAACTTGCATTCACTTCGACCTCCCAACAACAGACTTCGCACCTTTTCCCAACTACAAGAGAACTTCACACTTCTGCCCAGCAACAAGATAATTCAAACTTGATGACAGAATGATGCTCCAAATGAATTCGATGTGCTTCCTTTTATAGGCTTCTTGTGGTGTCGAATAGGGTCCTTAGGACGACTTGGTCTTCTCTTAGGCCGACATGGTGTGGAGGTTACATAATTCATATTTGACTCAATACTTAACCTTTTTACATGATTCAAAAGCCCAAGAAGGGTCTCTTTAAATGTGCAATAATTCTATAGAATCAGAATAAATCCTAGAAGTCCTCAATGGGGACTTTGACCTAAAACATGGTGACCCAAGCATGAAACCCATGCTTTAATAAGTCACAAATAATAATTATTATTACTTTCTTTATTCTTTTGAGAAGTATATTACATAAGGACTCAAGTACACTATTGAAGACCGAACATAGTTAAATTTTCCAACACTCCCTCTTAACTAGGGAGGTATTCATAATGTACAAATACAATGGAAGATCTCAAACTATATGAACCATGAAGAACTTTAGGCACCGCAATGCCATGGACTAGATTCTTGACCAAGGCAATCTATCCAAACAGTCACTCAATAGTTTAGGCACCGCAATGCCAAGGACTAGATTCTTGACCAAGGCAATCTATCCAGGTGGGACTAATATGGACTCAAGCTTTCAGCCCCTTTAGGTACCCTCAAGCTTACTTGCTAACCATCAACCCAAAAAATCTAGGTGTGTATCCAAAACAAAGTTCTTTGATTAACACCACCTTTCCAACTTCTAGACATCAACACAATGTGTCTACCAGATGTCCTCTGAGGTGATGCTTCACTTACAAAGCCTCAACAGCCCTTGATCTCGCAGATCAAGAATGATCAATCTCTCCCAATCAACCTGATTACTAACGAGCATGCTATCAAAACCTTCGAGAGATTCACCTATACAAACATAACTCCAATCAATAATATACTTTCACATGTACATAATCAAATACAAACCTCCAGGGTCTTCCAGACAACTTGATGTTGCTTCTCAACTTTCCATAGTAGGACTATCAACCGAATTTTTGACAGAAGATTCCTCAATCAAATGTTTTCCTTCCTACTTCTCATGCAACAACATATCCTCTGAAGCAACACAAAGTAGTCTCCATGGGTCTCCAACTACTAAAAGAGGCCTCCTCTTCTCCTTAGGTGTAACAAGCCCTCCCTTGTCTCCAACAGTGAGACCATCCTCATCTGGGATTTGAATCAACTGTTACTCCTTAAATGGTGTCATGGTCGACCTGGGGCATGTTGGGTCCAATTGTGCCATCCTGAGGAATCATCAAATCTGGTACAAAGTTATCCAATGTTCAAGGTCTTGGAGGTGCTCCACAACATGTGTCATCCAATGCTACTGCTAGGAAGCCCAAGAGTCTCGATGTTTCACCTATTTATGCCAATCTACTTCTCTAAAGGACCTGGGTACCTGTGGAAAAGGTGCCCAAGGCCTGAGTTGTTGAACTACCTAATAAGAACATGGATTCTAGTGAAAGCAACCAGTGATCAAGGACAAAGATAATTAGTGCATCTAAGTGAACCAAAATTGAATGTTAAGGGTAATTTAATACTTCAAACATGGATCCCTTTCCAAAATCAAGACCCTAATCTCGCAATGGTGTTTTCTCCCTAGGTAGGGGTGGCTAAAGGTCAACCCTATTAGGTGTTTCCAGCCCCTAAGTGAAAGTAACATTTCCCTAGTCCACCCTTCATTTGATAGGTGTTAGTGAATAAGAATGATGGTAACAGAGGGGATAAGACTTCATGGACAAGTGCCATGGTCAAAGGAACCAACTAATGGAGGTGTCCACATCCTGAATGTATAGATGTGAGGAGGGATCATTCGTTATGCAGGAGTAACCAACTCGACCTTTTACTTTTCCACCCCTCTTGTGTGCCTTTTACATCTTGATTTTGCATTTTAACCTTTCTTTCTTTTATTTTGTTGTGGCCATGATATTCTCTTTTTGTTTCTTTTAGCTGCATCAACCTCCCAGGACAAAGTTTCCAGGCACTACCCAGGTATGTGGACATATGAGTGCCAAATCCCAAAGGGCCAATGACAAGTTGAACCTGAAGGATGGAGGTGAGATATGGACTTGTAATGTCCGCTACCTCAATCAAGGTTTCCTAAGTAATGCCCCTCCTATACCCAATGGGACTTGAGAGAGGTCCCACTGGACTACAATCAAAGATTAACCCCCTAAGTAAGGTGAGAGAACAAAATCACAGTCAAAGTCTATTAGTCTTCCAGATCACCTCATAATCCATACTAAATGCCCAAAAACAAACAAGTATAAGCACCCGATTGCAAAATGACCAAAGTACCTTTTGAGTGGAAGCCCACCCTCATCCATGTGCTTATGCTAGATGGGTGAGAAGTAAGTGGTTGATGCCAGTGGTGGAGATATGTGGCATATCATCAGCTAATGGTGGTTGTCATGGATTGTTAGTTGTTTGGCTAATCAGGATGTCAAATATAGAAGAAAATTTTTCCCCTATGGGGTTACCCATTTTGGTGGGCAACAGGTACCATGTGCAAACACAAGTTTAATCTATTAGAAACATTGGCATTCAAATATATAATCATGGCATGAGAAGACACCCTCCCTTGTGATGTATTTGATCATTGAACGACAAACATTTATGTTCACAATGAGTCATTACAACTTATAGCCAAGAGTGCACACACAAAAAATGAAGGGCCTTTTACACCTCTTTCAATAGGGGTACCCCAAAATTTTTAGATCATGTCATTTGTAAGCCCAAATGTGTGCAACTTATGACCTTGTGAGGCCATGTAGGATGAAGAGTAAAAGTGTTGCCTAGTTCCCCTTAGGTGGATGGTCATGACCGGTCCTTTTTCATCTTCATGGTGCTTGGTTTTATGGCTTTGTTAACTACCCCCTAGTGGGCGATAACTCCCTGCCTTGATGGACATGCATATGTCCTAGGTTGGTATGCAGGAATCATGGAGGTGGATCTATTTAGACACATGGATTAAAGGAACACTTACTGTAGTAGCCCTGTAAAGGTGACTGCACTATGTAAGGGTGGAGATAGCCATCTTATTGTTATACTAGCGCACCTATTTTATGCTCCCCACATGCACCCTTTATCTTAAGTATGTACACCTCTTTGGCCATGGCCATCATTCTTCATGGAAGTCTCACAATCTACAATGCAAATGCACTCACCAAGGCAGCATTCCACACTCGCCAAGATAGAAAGAAGGTCCATTGAACTCTACAAGTCAAGCCAAATCACCTCCAAGTTGAAGCACTCAAAACACCCTTCTCAAAATGCCATTTCAAGTATTATTTCTCCATTTAAAGAGATCCAACTTCTCTTTGGTCAAGTATGAGGGATAAACGAGGAAACATGGCACAGCTCATAAGGAAATGAAGCGTCTCCTCAAGTCAAAGTCACTCGTATGGACCAAGGCCAACATATAAGCAAGCAAAGTGAAGTCAAATCAAGCCTTTTCTAGTGGGACATCACCTCCTTTTTGAGGGTTTGAAACGATGTAAAATCAAATTGTTGTAATGACTTAGTCTCCAAGCTTTTTGGATGACAAGTCAAATTTTCTTTAAGGTTTCTTAAACTTTTTCTATGAAACAAAACAACGGGAGGTGTTGATAGCCTCATCTATGAATAGAAAGCTCACTCTCCTCCCAAATCATTGTGAATTGTTGAAATCATTCTTGCCATAATGTAATTATTTTCATGAAGGTTTGGAGTTGACTTTGGAGTTTCTCTTTCTTGGCTATTTTACAATATTTTTCAAAGGCAATTTTATGATTAGTTCAAGACTACTACAAGGCTATCTCGATCAATCCATCTAAAAGGAAACTCTATCACTTGGAGGGACACGTCTAAGGTAAATCTCTCACTTCTCCTTTGTCAGTGTGAGGTACGGAGTAAAGCTCCTTGTTGGGCCATGCCCTAAGGTTCTTGGACAAGGGTCTTATTTTATTTCATTCCATACTTGATCTTATGGTCGAAAGCTTTCCACTTGAGGCAGATCCCTTATCGTACGGCTTGGTTGCATAATTTGTCTTGATTAGACAAAGAAGTAAGGGATTTCTTGACCACTACGTGCCAAACTACCCATAAGCAGTACACCCCCTTTTCTTCGCAAAAGGGGATAGCGCTTGATCGACGTGTTCATGCCATTCGACAGTCATCATCCACTTGATCATATTAAGTTGTAAACCCAGTCTGCATGTTGAATTGTAAATCTAGCAGAGTTGAGTCATGTATGTAAATTGCCTTGGTGGACCTAATTTTCTAGTGATAATCTACGTTCCAAAAGGTTTTTCGTTTCACCGATCCATGATCGACAGAGTTTTCCTTCAACCTGACCCCAAAAGCCGGAATGAATTTTGTCATTAGAGTCTTAGGAGAATCCTAGTGTGTTAATCTGCTAGATTATGTTTGGTCGCAGAACTAGGTGGTCTATGAGGGTCTATGTCAAATGGGTTTTCCCCCTTGAGATGTAAAATTGTAAAAGTTCTGATGTAAAGTGTCTTGAGGGTTAGAAAATGTTTTAATCCCCTCATAAGTCCTAAGTCCTAGGTCCTAGGTGATTTTTCCAAAAGGGCTAAGTTCGAGGATCCATTTAAAAATAAAAAATAAAAAAATTGAAAAAAAAAAATAATAATAAAAAACAATAAAAAAATAAAAGATATAAATAATTTAAAAAAAATCAAAAATTAAAAATATATATATATAAATTAAAAATTAAAAATATAAAAATAAATATAAATAAATAAATAAAAATTTTAAAAATTAATAAAATAATAATAAGTCAAGTTTTTGAGTAAATAAATGCAGAATTTCAATTTTCTAATATATTAAAATGCTTTTAAAAAATCGTCGGATGAGATTAAGAGAAATCTTGATCCTCATCGACGGTCGAAATTAGTTTGACATTGATCACTCGAACTAGCCGTTGGGATTTTTTCCTTTAAATAGGGTGTTAGGGGTCATTGGAGATCAGATTTGATCTGTGAGTCTTGTGCTGAAGAAGCTCTCTTGTAAACTTTTTCTGGTGCTAATAAAGAAAGACTTTGGGGTTGAAATCTTGTTGGTGTTACTCTCTTGAAGTGCTGTGAGCTATTTTATTTTCTGCATATTTTGATTTTCAGCGATTAGTAACAGCTTATTGTAGAGTATTGTTGAACACAGGTATCTTGTTCACTTGCTAGGGTTTGAATGGTATTAGAATTTCTGAAGTAATGGCAGGTATCTCCATTGCATTTGAGATCTAGTACTGTTTTTCTCTCTTTATTGATGGTTAAAGTGAGCTGTGCAGGAAACCCTTATTGAAGAAGATCAGTGGGCGTTTGGGGAAGTTCTCGGCTGAACCAACGAACTCCCGCAAGCATTTTCTTGCAAAGCCTAGCCAGTTTCAATCCTAGGTTTATCATTTAAGTTTGTTTTCTAATTTGCATGAGAGATTTCTGAAGTATTTCATAACAAATCTGGAATTTTGATAAAATTACTGTTGATTATTGATAAATCTGGCTGTTTAAGAGTCAAAAGTTGTAAATGTTGTAATTGTTTAGCTGATTTAGGGTTTTCGGTTTTGTATTTTGCACATTTTACTTCTAGGTTTTATGTTTTTGCCATTGCAAGTTGCAGGGTTTTCTGAAGATTTCCGAGGGTTTGATCAGATCTTTGCTATTGCTCAAGGTTTCATTGTGTTACAAGGGCATTTTGAATTTTTTTTGGGTGGCAAATCTACATTTCCACAATCTTCAATCGCTCAGCTACACAGGCCATACTCTCCTCTGCATGAATTAAATTTTACGCTAGCCATTCCAGCTTCTATGTATCTCTCACATTTTTACTCTACACGCAGTGTTTTTCTCCGCCTACAGCTGCTCCTCCCCGTGGCTTTCCTTTCTCCTACCGTCGACTACACCTGCTATTACAATCACAACTCAAAATATATATATATATATATTAAAAAAAAAAAAACAAAACCGCAGCTATCTTATCCCTGTTCACGCTTTTGCCTGCGTGCCACCACCAGATCCAAGTCCCTTCTGCATCCAATCCTCAACTGGCGACTTTATTTGTTGCAAACGAATTGTCGTTGCCCCTCTAGCTGCCCACGTGAGCCTTTCTGCGCTGACCATCCCATAATCCTTCTATCAAAATCATCAAAGCCGCTCTGCCTGCGTTTTCTTTCCAACCTGCAAGCCAACAGAACAAAAGCAAAAAAAAAAAAAATCGTGGCCCCTTGTTGCCGTCAAGCTTTCTCCAAACCCTACAAAACATCAAGACAAACGTGAGTCTTCCGCCGCCTGCTAACGATTCCTGCTTTCTACACGGGCCAGGGATCACATCGGACAAAAATTTGTATGGTAAGTTGAGGTTATTGACTTTCATTTGCTTGCGTACTGTAAATTTCGTTTTGCATAGGTTGATTTTTTTTAATAGATCTAAGTTTTAGTTTAGTTTAGATATGTCATCATATTTCTTGGTTAGGGATTTGCGTAGGTCGTCTTTTTTCTTTTTTTTGTTTGATTTGTTTTAGGTTCATAAAAATTTAAAATGAAAAAAGAAAAAAAAAATCGGTTTTCATTTCTATTTTAGCTGTCTTCGATTTTGATCTTAGATTTTAATTAGGCTTTGTTTAGTTAGATTATTTTTTGATTTAGTTTTAAATTTATTTTTCTTAGGTCTTTAGTTAGGGCTTAGGTCTTATATTTTGTTAGATTTAAAAGTTTTATATTTTAAATTTAGATTTTGATTTTTATATAGTTTTAGATTAGATTAGATCTTAACTTTGTTTCATTTTGAGTTTAAGAATTAAAATTTATAAAAATTATAAAACTTTTAAAAAATCATAAAAAAGGTTCTAAGTTCTAATCTTATAGTTTAGCTTAAGTTTTGTTTTTTTTTTATTCATAAAAATATAAAAAAATAAATAAGTAATAAATAAATAAATAAATAAAAGAATAGTTTTATTTTTATAATCAAAAATCATAAAAAAAATTATTAAATCTTTAAAAAAGCATAAAGAAATTGTTTTCTTATAGTTTAGATTTTGATTTAATTTAGTTTAGATTTTTTCGATTTAAAGGTTTCATTTAGTTTTAAGTTTTGTTTTATCTGAAAAATATAAAAATATTGTGGAAATTTTTTTGGCCAGATTCAGTATTAGCTCAGGGTTTTATCACGTTTTATCTTTTCTGCTGAGGCTAAAATTTTGATGTGGAATTAATGTTTATTATTTTTATGAGATTTAGCATGCTTGAATGATCATTAGCTACATAAATGAGATATCTAGTTAGCGTTTAAAATTACATGGTTGTGTATCGAGCTTTATCTTTCGAAGTTTTAAATTGTTGGAGTATCATTTAAGCATTTTCTCACATTTGATAAAATTTAATCTTTGTTTGAATTATTTGAATTTGAATGATTGCTCTACATGGTTTACATTTCCGCAACATTTAGTAAGTAAGCATTCAAACATTAACTCCATAAGGCATTGGTCTATTAACTTGATAATATCTATTTAGTGTTGGTTTCCTTTCGTGTCTTCCAAACCAACTGATTCACAGTTGGTCATCCATTTTCCTATAGGGTCTACCCCCGTTAGCCGCGGGAGACAGGCTTAAACAGAGAGATCGGGGATCAGGGTGACAGCCCCCGGTCTGAGTGTTGTCGTGACAATCTGTGCGACAACATTTTTTGGCGTCGTTGCCGGGGATAGAGTTTTTTTTGTCCTTGGTCCTTTCATTTCAAGTTTTTCCGTGTTTCACTTCCTGTCCGGGTGGCGACTCCACTTCCTATATTATCTTCAAGAGTGTATACTAGAAGACATCCAAGCAGTCTATGCAATTCTACTCCTGATCCTGAAAGGGCCCTCAGAGTACGATTACACAAACTCTCTTCTCGTACACTTCTTGTTAACCTCAGACAAGAAGCCTTCTCTGATATCCATTTACTATTTACTAGTCCAATTGAGCACGACATCATGGACATATTCGCCCCATGTAACTTTGCTAATATTTATGGTTATCCCAATGATATTCCGAAACATGGAATGGATAAATTGCCTATCTTTCAGGGAGATAATGCAATCAGTGCTAATTCACATCTGAAAGCTTTTAGTTCATGGTTGGGGAAATACGCAAGGGCCGCTGATTTTAATCATGTTAAAATGACCCTTTTTGTTCTGACTTTAGAGGGTGACGCTCTAGATTGGTTTACGGAAAAGCCTCAAAATTCATTTGATTCCTTACAATCGATTGTTAACGCCTTTAAGGAAAAGTATAGAGATAAGCGAGAGGGGAGACACCTTGTGAAAGCTATCAGCATAATCAAAAAGAGAGAGAATGAAACTGCTGAAGAATTTAATAAAAGGTTTAATGACATTATTAAAGAATTACCTCAAGACTATAAACCTACCAACAAATCTCTTCGAGATTTTTACATTGATGCCTTTAGTCCTGAGCCATCTTATGAGTTAAGGCGTGCTAGACTTAATGATTATAGGGATTGCCAAGCCTTAGCTATAGAACTTGAAAAGGACAAAGCAGCATCTGTGGAAGTCTAAGATCCCAGGTTTCGATAGGGCTGCTACGAAACTAAAAGAACCTAAAGGAAAAGCAGTTCAAGAACCTAAAAGCGAGCTTGTTCTCAAATTGCTTCAAAAGATTGAAACCATGGATATTAATCATACTAAGGAAATAGCCACATTGCAAAATAGGTTGGTCCAAATGGAAAGAATGCAAACACAAAATTTCCAGCCTCGAAATAATAATAACAAAAATAGCAATTGGCAAAAGAAGGGTCAATCTAGTGAGCAGAGAACCCCTAATCCGTTTACTAATTTGGTTGATAATGCTCCTCCTTATTGTTGGGTTTGTGATGCTCTTCATGAAGAAGCCACTTGCCCTATCGTTAGAAGAATCTTAGATAACGGGATGTTTGGAGCAGGTGATCAAATAAATGTGGTAGGTAGCAAGTTTCCTTTGTCTATGGATGACTGGATAGAGGTCAAGGAAAATAGTCGTGACGTTATGAATCCTTCATCAACTTTTAGTATAAATAACCTTGAAAATGAAGATGACATTTTAGCTAGGTTATATGGTGAAAAACCCTCTCCTAAGCAAATCTTGGAAATTGCTAGAGATAAAGGTTTGACCTATCAGAGAAGGGATAAAGATCAAAGCGGGAGTCAAATTTCCCCTCGAACTTTTAACCCTGGTTTAAACCCTGATTTGATGTCAATTTGGGAAGTTGGTTTAACAATGCAAAAATCTGGGTTCCTGTCTCCGAGATTGCTAAAATCCCTTCCCAAAGAGATAAGTTGCTAAAAGCTATTCAAGGTCCTCAAGTAAATATTTCTCAACAAAAGAATCGGGAAGTTGAACATCATGATGCTCCCATATATTTGCAAAGCTTAGATGCTGATAACAAAGATCACCAGCCTTTCTTTATCACCTTGTTGGTTAATGGATATAAATTGAATAATTGCATGTTGGATTCTGGTGCATCAGCTTGTCTAATGACTAAAAGGGTCATGGAATAGCTTAACTTAAGAGTTTCTAAACCCTACTATAACATATGTGCCATGGATTCCAAGAAAATTGAAGTGCATGGTTTGATCAAAGATTTGCAAGTTCATCTATCAGTTTACCCAGACATCATGATTGTTATGGATATTATTGTTGTGGATGTGCCTGATACGTGGGGTATGCTTTTATCCAGAAAGTGGGCCTCTGATCTAGGAGGAAGTATTCAAATGAATTGGTCATATGCTATGATTCCTTCTCCTAGGGGTAATGGTTTTGTAAGATTAAATAGAGAGCCCGAAAGAAAATTTCATGTCGAAGATCCTAAGAGACCTCACAATGAGATAATCAAGGAGCAATCTGACATTGGGAACTATGCCATCATGTCTAATTTCATAATTCCGCCTGATGATAAGATTAAGGATCTCAAGGATAAAGTTTGGTATATGTACTTCGATGGTGCATCGTCTAGGCATGGTAAAGGTGTTGGAATAGTGCTTAAATCTCCCCTTGATCACATTTTCAAGTTTGCATATCGATTAGAATTTGAAGCAACCAACAATGTCGCTGAATATGAGGCTATATTGTTGGGGCTTGAATTGGAAAAATCTTTGAAGATTAAGTTGCATAGCATTAAGGGGGATTCTGATTTAGTTATCATGCAGCTTAAAAATAAATTTACATGCAAAAATCAAAGACTAAGAAATTATCGAAATGCTGTGTGGGATACTATGGAGCACTTTGATGCCCTTAACCTCGAAGTAATTCCAAGAGAGCAAAATACTTTGGCAGATGAACTTGCCGTAGCTGCTACTACTTCCCAGTTATCTAATGATCTAATTAAAGATAAGATCAAAATGGAAGTAATATTTAGACCATTTGTTCCAGATAACTCAGAGCATTGGCAGATCTTCAATGATGAAAAGCAAGTCATTCGTTTTCTTAATAGTTTGGATGAGTTTGAGGATTTTCGGATAGATCCTGAGGATGGATCTTTAAATCATGAGCATATCATAAATCCTACTCCTAGGAATGTGATTGCCTTAGAGCAACATTTTGACCGGCATGATGCCACGAAGTTAAGAGAAGAAAATAAGATGGACCTAGGCGAATATCTCGAGATAAACATTGGTACTTCTAAAAACCCAAAAATTGTTAAAATCGGTAAAGGTACTAGTGTGGAGGAAAGGAAAAAGTTAACCAATTTACTTCGCGAATATCGAGATGTTTTAGCTTTTTCTTATGATGAATTAAAGGGCTATAGGGAAGATGTCATGGAATATACTATCCCCTTAAAAGATGAAAATGCTAAACCCTTTCGCCAGAAACTTAGGCAAATTAATCCTAAATTAGCCCCTTTAGTTCAGAAAGAGCTTGTGAAAATGCTTGCAGCAGGAATTATCGCTCAAACTAGGCATTCGACATGGTGTTCAAATCTGGTGATTGTTAGGAAAAAGAACGGTACAATAAGGCTTTGTGTCGATTTCTGAAACCTTAATCTAGCATGCAAGAAGGATAATTACCCTTTGCCAAACATGGAAACTTTGTTGCAAAGAGTAACCGGTTCTGGAATGATGTCGTTACTAGATGGTTTTTCTGGGTACAATCAGGTATGGGTTAAAAAGGAAGATCGTCATAAAACCGCATTCACCACGCCATGGGGTACATTCGAATACATCAGAATGTCGTTTGGATTAACAAACGCTGGGGCTACATTCCAAAGGGCTATGGATTATGCCTTCAAGGGATTAATCGGGAAATTTATTGAGATTTATCAAGATGATCTTACTGTATTTTCTAAAGATGGTAT
>APFE030320244.1:165499-184166 GCA_000404065.3 Pinus taeda
GTAAAAATCAATCTAACATTAAGAAAAGCTTTGATAAATTCTCTCGATCTAGATCTTTGCAGGTGGGAGATATGGTACTGCTTTGGGACCGCAAGAATGAAAAACCAGGAAAACATAAGAAGTTTGACAATTTGTGGCTGGGACCGTACATCATTCGAGATATAGCTGGACCAAACTCATTCCACTTGAGCAGATTGGATGGTGAACCACTTGATCTACCTGTGAAAGGCCAAATGCTCAAGCTGTTCTTCAAAGATGATATCTGATGCCATAGGGCATCCTTTGTATTGTATTTCTAACCCTACTCCTTGTTATTTCAGCATTTTATTTTTGTTTTAGGATTAGATTTACTTTCCTTGTTAATAAATGAAGAGCTTCTATCTTTCATGTGCTTAAATGTTATATGATGATTTTTGAATGGACGCTACTTATTTCTGTTGTGCGTTGCGTGGGTGCAGATTCTGGATTCTCACATTCCTACAGTGCAGCAATGTGTCCCCAAGTAGAGCCAGATGTTGACCACTACGTGTCAACTACCCATAAGCAGTACACCTCCTTTTCTTCGCAAAAGGGGATAGCGCTTGATTGATGTGTTCATGCCATTCGACAGTCATCATCCACTTGATCATATTAAGTTGTAAACCCAGTCTGCATGTTGAATTGTAAATTTAGCAGAGTTGAGTCATGTATGTAAATTGCCTAGGTGGACCGAATTTTCTAGTGATAAACTACGTTCCAGAAGGTTTTTCGTCTCACCGATCCACGATCGGCAGAGTTTCCCTTCAAAATGACCCCAAAGCCGGAATGAATTTTGTCATTAGAGTCTTAGGAGAATCCTAGTGTGTTAATCTGCTAGATTATGTTTGGTCGCGGAACTGGGTGGTCTATGAGGGTCTTTGTCAAATGGGTTTTCCCCCTTGAGATGTAAAATTGTAAAAGTTCTGATGTAAAGTGTCTTGAGGGTTAGAAAATGTTTTAATCCCCTCATAAGTCCTAAGTCCTAGGTCCTAGGTGATTTTTCCAAAAGGGCTAAGTTCGAGGATCCATTTAAAAATAAAAAATAAAAAAATTGAAAAAAATAAATAAATAATAGAACAATAAAAAATAAAAGATACAAATAATATATTTAAAAATCAAAAAATTAAAATTATATATATATATATTATATTATATATATATATATAAAATTATAAAAATTTAAAAATAATAAAAATAAAAATTTAAAAATTAATAAAATAATAATAATAAGTCAAGTTTTTGAGTAAATAAATGCAGAATTTCAATTTTCTAATATATTAAAATGCATTTAACAATTCGACGGATGAGATTAAGAGAAATCTTGATCCTCATCGACGGTCAAAATTAGTTTGACATGGATCACTCGAACTAGCCGTTGGGATTTTTTTCCTTTAAATAGGGTGTTAGGGGTCATTTGAGATCAGATTCGATCTGTGAGTCTTGTGCTGAAGAAGCTCTCTTGTAAACTTTTTCTGGTGCTAATAAAGAAAGACTTTGGGGTTGAAAAAATCTTGCTGGTGTTACTCTCTTTAAGTGTTGTGAGCTATTTTATTTTCCGCATATTTTGATTTTCAGCCATTAGTAA
Organism: Pinus taeda; assembly: GCA_000404065.3. NCBI lineage: Eukaryota > Viridiplantae > Streptophyta > Pinopsida > Pinales > Pinaceae > Pinus > Pinus taeda. The sequence continues at coordinate 167,103 of APFE030320244.1, forward strand.
CAGCTTATTGTAAAGTATTGTTGAACACAGGTATCTTGTTCACTTGCTAGGGTTTGAATGGTATTAAAATTTCTGAAGTAATGGCAGGTATCTCCATTGCATTTGAGATCTAGTACTGTTTTTCTCTCTTTATTGATGGTTGAAGTGAGCTATGCAGAAAACCCTTATTTAAGAAGATCAGTGGGCGTTTGAGGAAGTTCTCGGTTGAACCAGCCAACTCCCGGAAGCATTTTCTTGCAGAGCCCAGCCAGTTTCGATCCTAGGCTTATCATTTAAGTTTGTTTTCTAATTTGCATGAGAGATTTCTGAAGTATTTCATAACAAATATGGAATTTTGATAAAATTACTGTTGATTATTGATAAATTTGGTTGTTTAAGAGTCAAAAGTTGTAAATGTTGTAATCATTTAGCTGATTTAAGGTTTTCGGTTTTGTATTTTGCACATTTTACTTCTGGGTTTGTTGTTTTTGCCATTGCGTTTTGCAGGGTTTTCTGAAGATTTCCGAGGGTTTGATCGGATCTTTGCTATTGCTCAAGGTTTCATTGTGTTACAAGGGAATTTTGAATTTTTTTTGGGTGGCAAATCTACATTTCCACAATCTTCAATCGCTCAGTTGCACAGGCCATACTCTCCTCTACATGAATTAAATTTTACGCTGGCCATTCCAGCTTCTATGTATCTCTCACATTTTTACTCTACACGTAGTCTTTTTCTCCGCCTGCAGCTGCTCCTCCCCGTGGCTTTCCTTTCCCCTGTCGTCGACTACACCTGCAATTACAATCACAACTCAAAATATATATATATATTAAAAAAAAAAAAAAAACGCAACTATCTTATCCCTGTTCACGCTTTTGCCTGCGTGCCACCACCAAAACGCTGCAAATCCCGGTCCCTTCTGCGTCCAATCCTCAACTGGAGGCTTTATTTGTTGCAAACGAATTGTCGTTGCCCCTCTAGCTGGCCACGTGAGCCTCTCTGCGCTGACCATCCCATAATCCTTCTATCAAAATCATCAAAGCCACTCTGCCTGCATTTTCTTTCCAACCTGCAAGCCAACAGAGCAAAAGCAACGAAAAAAAAAAAAAAAAATCGTGGCCCCTTGATGCCGTCAAGCTTTCTCCAAACCCTGCAAACATCAAGACAAACGTGAGTCTTCCGCCGCTTGCTAACGATTTCTGCTTTCTACACAGGTAGGGATCACGTCGGACAAAGATTTGTATGGTAAGCTGAGGTTATTGACTTTCATTTGCTTGCGTACTGTAAATTTCGTTTTGCATAGGTTGATTTTTTTTTAATAGATCTAAGTTTTAGTTTAGTTTAGATATGTCATCGTATTTCTTGGTTAGGGATTTGCGTAGATCGTCTTTTTTTCTTTTTTTTGTTTGATTTGTTTTAGGTTCATAAAAAATTAAAATTAAAAAAGAAAAAAAAAATCGGTTTTCATTTCTATTTTCGCTGTGTTCGATTTTGATCTTAGATTTTAATTAGGCTTTGTTTAGTTAGATTATTTTTTGATTTAGTTTTAAATTTATTTTTCTTAGGTCTTTAGTTAGGGCTTAGGTCTTATATTTTGTTAGATTTAAAAGTTTTATATTTTAAATTTAGATTTGATTTTTATATAGTTTTAGATTAGATTAGATCTTAACTTTGTTTCATTTTGAGTTTAAGAATTAAAATTTATAAAAATTATAAAACTTTAAAAAAAACGTAAAAAAGGTTCTAAGTTCTAATCTTATAGTTTAGCTTAAGTTTTGTTTTTTATTAATCATAAAAAAATAAAAAATAAAATATTAAAATATTAAAAAATAAAAAGAATTTAGTTTTATTTTATAAACTAAAAACATCATAAAAAAATTATAAATCTTTAAAAAAGCATAAAGAAATTGTTTTCTTATAGTTTAGATTTTATTTAATTTAGTTTAGATTTTTTCGATTTAAAGGTTTCATTTAGTTTTAAGTTTTGTTTTATCTAAAAAATATAAAAATAATGTGGAAATTTTTTTTGCCAGATTCAGTATTAGCTCAGGGTTTTATCATGTTTTATCTTTTCTGCTAAGGCTAAAATTTTGATGTGGAATTAATGTTTATTATTTTTATGAGATTTAGCATGCTTGAATGATCATTAGCTACATAAATGAGATATCTGGTTAGCGTTTAAAATTACATGGTTGTGTATCGAGCTTTATCTTTCGAAGTTTTAAATTGTTGGAGTATCATTTAAGCATTTTCTCACATTTGATAAAATTTAATCTTTGTTTGAGTTATTTGAATTTGAATGATTGCTCTACATGGTTTACATTTCTGCAACATTTAGTAAGCATTCAAACATTAACTCCATAAGGCACTGGTCTATTAACTTGATAATATCTATTTAGTGTTGGTTTCCTTTCGTGTCTTCCAAACCAACTGATTCACAGTTGGTCATCCATTTTCCTACAGGGTCTACCCCCCTTAGCTGCGGGAGACAGGCTTAAACAGAGAGATCGGGGATCAGGGTGACACCCCCGGTCTGAGTGTTGTCGTGACAATCTGTGCGACAACAGGACTTAAGCCCTAATCCAACAACCAGCCATTTTTTCCAAAATTTGTTGTCTTTTATTTATTTATATTATTGAAAAAAACCTTAAAAATAGAAAAAATTAAACAAACAAAAAAATCTAGTCACAAAAAATAAAGAGTAATTGTGGAAAATATTTATGTTATTGTCTAAAAGGAAGTTGATGAATTACATTTTTCTTCTATAAAAAATTTCTTGGGATTTGTGCCATATTGATGATCTAGAGCCCATGGAAAAACTAAAAGTGGCTCTCTTGTTTTATGCTTTAAAGGTTATTTAACATCACATTGAGGGTTTTGAAGGTGCCTTCACAATTCTGAAATTTATTTACAGCAACATCTTCTTAAGGATTGGTAAGGATACTTGCCTAGGGATTCATGAAAGAGGTTGTTTATACCCTCCTTCAAGCCCTGGTTACATTTTTGAAGTATTTCTATTGCATTTATCAATATTTGGAATTGTTTAAAGCTGCCCTAACTGCAGCAAAAAGTTTTATCTTGGTTAGGGCATTTTCTGTTTTTGACCCTGGAGGATTGGACCCCCTTTTCATGCAAGTTTGGATAAGATTACTGTAGTTTACTATTCACTTGCATATTATTCATAGCTAGGCTGTATTTTCACTCACATGTCATTGTTCAAGCTCAAGCACTCGAGGATCCATCATCCTATTGTGATTTCCACACATCCAAGTTGCTTCAAAGACACTCCAAATCCGGTATTTCTGCATTTTTTGGTTATTTTGTAGATCTCGAAGTGTAGGAAAGCAGCAAACTTGTCCAAATCAGGTTACAAATCAAGTGGAAATCAAGGATAAGTCATCTCACTTGGTATTTATACCTTCCCCTTACTCTCAAGCATCAAAGATAACTATTTGTTGGATATTTTGAGTAGGTTGTTCGTGTTGGTTTGTGTCTTCTGCAATTATAAATCATATACTAAGCATTTTGTTTCATTTAACTCGTAACCTTCATCATATTTAGTGTTTCTAGGCACCGGTCTCTTAGGCTTGTTGGTGAAGTGTGTGTATATTGGAATACCCACTGTGGCATTGTAGAAGTTGGGCTAAAATGAGTGAAGATTGTGTTGAGGTGAATAGTCAGTTTACACCATGTGTGCTTACCACTTAGCACCTTGACTGAACCTTCCTGAGAATGCTAATCCAGGTGGTAACAGGGTCGTAGTTCCAAAAAAACTGCAACTAGCAAAAAGCAGGCAAGAGGCAAGAGTACATCAAAGCAGAGCAAAGCACCTAAAGCATGGATTGTAGTCTCAAGTTACTATACTATATACCCAAACGTTTGACCCTGAACATGAATAGTAAAAGAGAAATAGGAACATACAGCCAGCTCATGAATCCTTAATTGAGGCAGCTATAAGATTGTGTGATTGTCATTAATACCACAGTGGCCTAAATCCCTTGTACGCTTGGCCATTTTGTTCATATAAGAGGATTAAATACTCGAGGACTTCATTTTCTAAGGTCCCAATAACAACATATCCAATAGTAATAATACTTGAAGTCTTCATTGTAGCATTAACAGGAGAGTTGGTGAAGACGCTACAAGTTTTGCTTTGTGTTAAATTCTGTTATACCAGATCTGATTTAATTTACTTCAACAACTTATTGAAACCCCAAAACATATTTATCTCAAATATTTCTAAAATTGACGATAAAACAAACATACTAGCATATTAACTCAAAAAATAAAATGCAATGGAAGTAAACTATGGAAATCAATCACACTACAACAGCAAATTTGTGTCCAACACAATCTTCCTTCATATTAAATTTCTCAAGAAAATTGGGCCTAGACCCACAATGAATACACAAAAAATACAACTATTGGGAACCTAGAACTCAACCCCACTAGGAAAAATCGGCCTCAAGGAAATCAGCACTACTAAAGAAACTCGACCTCTAGAAGACATTGCCTCCCTCACCATCAATTCGGCCCCTCTTTTCCCTCATATGGCTTTACATACTTGAGAAATTTGGCCTCTGGATATTGCAGGCCTCCTCCAGTAATTCAGCCCTTCTCTTCAACTGACTCAGCCTGTCTCTTTCCTAGCTTCAACTTCCCTGAAATTTCTCTCGAAATTTCCTGCTGCAATTCTCCTTACTTCTCTCCAGTCTAATTGAGCCTCTCGCTCTTCAGAAAATCGCTTCCTCAACAATTGTCTCTTCACCCCTCTCTGAGGCTTATTTTATAATTTTGTTAGGCCAAAATCCCTAACCCTAATCTCCCAAGTCATCAATAACTAGGATTAAATTCTAAGTCTCACTTGAGATCAACAGTTGGGATTATATCTAAGTCACATTAATAAGTTTTTTATTTATCCTTAAAATTTGGCCTAATTGTACACAATAATTAATTACATTAATTATTGTACTTTTTCTAACTTTAAAAAAGAAATCATAAATCACTTACTCCACCTAAAGAGGCAATCAAATATCTTCTACATGCTATGAAACCAAGTCAATGTCAAAGACCTTCCAAGGCTACAAAATCAACACTTTTCCAATGTTCAATTTACATGTCTCTTGTTAGTTATTTGCATGCCTCTCTAGTGCCAGTGAACATAGTAAATAGTAGTAGAACTATTAGAAAGGGTGAGCTGCATCCAAGTTTTAATGGATTTTAGCTTTATGAGGTCTTAGTTTCTCATTTATGGAGCTCCACTTACAGGAGTATAGAAAACACAGATAAGATTCATATTGTTCCATTATTTTTGACTGGTAAGTGGAACCAATACTAAATTCTTCACTATTGCACTTTTTCAAACATTTCTATTTGTATGCTACAAGGACAGCCACAGATGCCTTTTGAAAGACTAACAAAGATAAATATAGATAAGAAAAAACTTAAAAAGCATGAATGATTCAACAGCAAGAAAGATACCATGTCTTTCACCAAGGAGCGTCAAATCCTCTCTCTTAATGCCGCAACCTATGAGAGGAATGCAATCCAGTCAGTGATAAAGAAAGACTTAAAGGAGCAAACATGCCTCAACTAAGAGTAAATCAGTTTACCTCATTTCTATCAAAATGAAATTCTAAACATGGAGTCAACTAATGATTTACCATCATCTTCCACTTTGATATAGCTTGTTTCCACATCTACAGAAACGTCCACCTGAAGATTAATGAAAATCCCAAAGAGCTTAAATTAAAACCTTATCTTCTTGAAAAAAAACTGACTTTAGATTTAAACTAAACCCTTTAACACTTATATATATTTCTGCTTTATAAAGACAGAATATCAATCATTCTGTAGGAATGTCAAGATTGTCACATTGGCATTCTCTGGCAGTAGACCCAACTAGCCAAGCACCTCTCCAATAACAACATATGCTAACACCCTCCACCTTATATCTGTCCTCGAGACAAATGGCAGATTAATTGAAAGAAATATTATGTTCATGGCTAAATGTTTAGCTATGGAAGCAAGAAAACATACTTGCATTGAAACTAAGACATTGTAACTTGTTTCCTTGAAAATAAAGTGGCCAGCAACCAAACTGTTGAAATATCAGTTACTTCATTGCTCTATTTCATCCCATCCCATGATAAACATGTAATTTGCATCTACAATGACAAAGTGACTTCCCTTATATATCAATTTGAGTAGGAAACCTAGTACAAGTTTTGGAAAATAAATGGATTTATGAAACAACACTCAAAATTTCAGGCAACTGCAAACGGTCATGTCTATATATAGAAACATGAAGAGGAAAAAAAATATATATGCAGTGTTTGCATATATGTATGAGCAAGAACTTTGAAAGTTCATTTCTTAACTATTCGTTCCGTATTGTTTTATTCCCTCCTTTTGGTTCAAGTAGCAGAGAACACCCATGCCTAATTTAAAAGATAATTATAAAACTGCTTTTGCAAAACAGAAACCATATTTTCATACTTGAATCTGCTAGGAAATGTTTCAAAAAAAATTCCTTGGTGATTTATAACCGAAACTTTTAGGAAACATTTCCCAGAAGTTTCTCAAGGGTTTCGGTAAATTTCTGTAGTGAAGACTTTTCTTGAATGGAATCAAGTCTCGAGTCAGAAATTTTGTTTCACAGCTTTGTTTACTCATATACAGTGTTAGTTTTTGCAGCATCGGAGATGTTCTATCCACGAAATTTGTTGGAGAGGCTAGAATATATGAAATCTCCAAAACCCAGAAATTGTTTCTGGAAATTCCGCCTAGAAGTGTTTCAATTAGATTATTAGCCGTTTTTTAAATATTTCCTAAGTCTAAACTTAAGGAATATGATTAATTGATCAGTATTAATTGAGATAAGGTGAGAATCATCTAGAAACTCACACGGATCGATATAGAGTTGATCCTAAATTCCTAGCCATTGATTAAGTTTTAATCTTGGTTGTTGGTGCTCCATCAGTGGATTATAAGAAGAGATCAATGTGGTGATGGACAAGACACTTGTGCAGTTCGATTGCTTGGCAGATCAATTTCAAGAGTAGCAACAATTAGTTGTTGAAGAGAGTCGAAGATCGAAGCAGTGAGTGAGGGGCAAGGATAGTGATCCGGAGGAAGATTTCCAGATCCGGAGAGACAGCAACAAGAGGGCCGAGTTATCCCAGGGAGGCAGCGCAAAGCACTGCGCAGTAGCTTCAGAAAGGGCAGTTCGATTTGCTGGAGAGAAAATCGTTCTTAGTTCCAGAGGCTGGGCAGAGGGTCTAGAAGGCCAGAGAGACGAATTCCTCAGCAGTTGGAGGCAGAACGACTTCATCAAAGACTAGTTGGAGGCTTAACGTCAAGCAAACTATGCAAAACAGCGCAGAGGGTTAGAGGGCCGAGGTTCTGAAGGCAGGTTGTGCCAGGATTGCCAATGGAGGAAGGGTAAATTCCCTTCAATTGTACTCAAATTGCACTGGTTTTCCCAAGTTGGGTTTTTCGGGGACATTTGTCCAAAAATAATTGTCTCATATTTTGTGTGTGCTAGCGTTTCATAGTTTCCAGCACATTATTTTTCCACAGTATTTTATTTGCGAAGGTTGCAGTGCGTTTATTTCGATATTTGCCATAGCAGATAAATTGTTAAATTAATTAACAATGAGGAGAAATAATACCAGTTGCTACAATAGGATACCAGTTTGGAGTTTTCAGATGGTATCAGAGCACAATTGATCAGCGAGAGAGCTCATAAGCGAAAAGAAGGAACTTTCGCTATTCAGTGAGGGCAGTAGGCCGAAATTCCAAAGGGCAGCGCAGTCTTTTGCCAGAAGGCCGAATTGCTTGAGGAAGTTTGATTTTTTTGAGGGGCAGAAAAATTTGATCCTTCCAGATCAAGTGATTCCAGAGGCAGAGGGAGCAGCTCAGATTTTTCATTGGGCAAATGTCTAGCTGGACGCGGAGGTTTTTGCAGCAATTCGCTAGAGCAAAGCCAGCAGTAGGGTGGAAAAGAGAAGAGCACACAGAGGGAAAATTTTCCTCGGGGAACTTCTAGTCTCAAGAAGTTTGATTTTCCTTCCAAATTGGCAGTAGTTGTGAGCAAAACTTCTCACTCCAGAAGGGAGTGCAAGTAGTTAGGCAACGGCCAATCGGAAGGAAAGAGGGAGTTTTCGACAGTTCGTTGAGATGGCCACTGCAGGGCTTCATGATCAGGATAGGTTCGATGGAGCTTCCAACTATGCCATCTGGAAGGCTAAGATGTCCTTCCTTCTAGATGAATATGGCCTGAAAGTCTACATTGATAATGTAGTGGCAGTTCCCCAGGATGCAGAACAGCAAAACGAATACAAGAAAGAGATGGCGCTAGCAAAGAGATTGATCCTAGATGGAGTTAGGGATCATGTTGTCTCACATAAGGCTGGCAAAGATACTGCCAAGCAGATGTGGGATGCTCTCTCCACGTTATATCAGGGTACTTCCGAGCAGCGAAAGATATACCTAGAGGAGAAGCTGAGACTCATCCAGATGCAGAAAGGGGAAGGCATAAACCCCTTCCTTACCAAGATTCAGGAGGTCCGAGACTAGCTGTCAGTTGTTAGGGCAGCGCCTCAACCCACGGAGCTAGTGCAGAGATAGGCTACCAAACTGGGATAGAATGTGGGTCGATTTGAGAAGCAGGACCAGCAGGCAGCCTCTGCAGAGATCAACAGGTTGTCCTCCAGATTGGAGGAAGACTTCGCTATGATTGTCGATATACCTCCAGGAGTAAAGTGGGGTGACTTGGCGTTGTAGCCCCAGAGCACTACAGATGGGCAGGATGCTTTGAGGAGTCCAACTCATGGATCATTACCTAGCTACGAGGGGCCACAATATTCAGTAGCAGGATTGATCAGTGGCAGTAGATGCAGTCAATGCAAAAGTGACAATTGCAGACTACTAGCATTCAGATGCAGGGAGCGCAGGCAATCCATAGTAGGCAGCAGTGTAGCTGGCACAGTGCAGAGTCAGCAGCACCGTAGATTCTTCATTGACAGCATAGATGCTAGTAGCAGTCAGAGACTCAGGAGACAGATGCATCATACTAATCACAGTTGATTCAATATTTTGGATGTTTTTCAGTTGCAGTTGCAGCAACAACAGATGAGAGGGAGTTGTAATGCAGATGCAAAGTTGGCAGCAATATGGCAGTGTCAGCAGCAACACAGATACAGCATCAGAGTTGCATAGTAGTTGGTGGGTAGCAACAGCCAAACATCAACAACGTGATAGGAGATGATACATAGACAGAGTGTTGTGGCAAGGTGTGCAGCACTAGAACACATTCATCGCTAAGAGGGAGTGTTAGTTTTTGTAGCATCGGATGTGTTCTATCCACGAAATTTGGTGGAGAGGGTAGAATACATGGTATCTCCAAAACCCAGAAATTGTTTCTGGAAAATCCGCCTAGACGTGTCTCAATTACATTATTAGTCGTTTCTTAGCTATTTCCTAAGTCTAAACTTACGGAATATTGTTAATTAATCAGTATTAATTGAGATAAGGTGAGAATCATCTAGAAACTCACACGGATCGATCCAGAGACAATCTTAAATTCCTAACCATTGATTAAGTTTTAATCTTGGTCGTTGGTGCTCCAACAGTGGATTATAAGAAGAGATAGATGTGGTGATGGACAAGACACTTGTGCAGTTCGATTTCTTGGCAGATCGATTTCCAGAGTAGTAACAGTCAGTTGTCGGAGAGAACCAAAGATCGAAGCAGTGAGTGAGGGGCAAGGACAGTGATCCGAAGGAAGATTTCTAGATCCGGAGAGGCAGCAACAAGAGGGTCGAGTTATCCCAGTGAGGCAGCACAGAGCACTGCGTAGTAATTTTAGAGAGGGCAGTTTGATTTCCTAGAGAGAAAATCGTTCTCAGTTCCAGAGGCTGGGCAGAGGTTCTAGAAGGTCTGAGAGACGATTTCCTCAACAGCTAGAGGCAGAACGACTTCATCAGAGACTAGCTAGAGGCTTGACGTCAAGTAGACAGTGACGAACAGCGTAAAGGCTAATGTAGAGGGTTAGAGGGTCGAGTTTCTGAAGGCAGGTTGTGCCAAGATTGTCGGTGGAGGAAGGGTAAATTCCCTTCCATAATTTTGCCCATAATTTCTTGATGCGGATCGTCAGTTTCAGGCATCCAATTTGTACTCAAATTTTCACTGTTGCATAATAATAAAAAACCTCACTGCTGCACTGTTTTTCCCAAGTTGGGTTTTTCCGAGAACATTTGTCCAAAGATAATTGTCTCATATTTTATGTGTGCTCTAGTGTTTCTTAGTTTCCAACGCATTATTTTTCTGCAATATTTTATTTGTGAAGGTTGTAGTGTGATTATTTCGATATTTGTCGTAGCAGATAAATTGTTAAATTAATTAACAATTAGGAGAAATAATACCAGTTGCTGCAATAGAATTCTAGTTTGGAATTTTCACATACAGTATCACGAATTGTAAGATGGATTTGTACAGAACACCTCAAGTATGTCGTCATCACCCTTGCCTAGAGGACACCAATATATTGCTCAAGATCACCACATATATAAGCAAGATCAAGAAATCTAAGTTTAGTTGGTTGAGACTATTGTATTGTGGTAATCACTAAATTGACAAGGATGATTTAGAACCTTGTGTAGTCAAATGTCTGGTTGTCTACAAGTTTCCCAATGATATTTCAAGAAATAAGGTAGACTTAATTCTCCTTTTCTCCCCTTTACTTTCCCACCACCATCCCAAAACATTCACCACATCAAATTGTCTGGTATAAAAAAGTACAAGCCTTATGTGATATTCCCTTGCTAAAATATGTTAGCACAACTTGCCAAAATATTTAAATTTCCCTTTCATATATTACAACAAACACTTCGAATGCAAGCATTTCTTTGAACACTGTGTGTTAACAAAATAAAACACTTACAGCAGGGAAATTTCTTCAACATTTCACATGCCAATAAACATGAAACCCTTAATAAATTACCACAACAATAGTTAGATTTCACTAATACAAACAAAAAACGAGTTTAAGTGTTCCGCTGCTCCCATCTTGGCGATTTCAAACACTGAGCTCGCCTTCCTCCCTCGGCTCCCGAGGCTTGCTGACTTGCGACTAGACTGTGATGGCCCATACGGAGCCTCCTCCTGTGGGTGCATCGATTCCTACCTCTACTCTTGAAACTTCAACTCAGCTAGGAGAAAATGCGGAAGCCTTTGCCTCTTTGATCTCCTCCCTTGGTCCATCACAACCTAGGCCGTCAATATCAAAGTTTGTTAAGAAGATTGATGAAATACCTGAAATAATCCTCCCTCCTTCCCTTCCTCATCGCGTTGCTCTGTCTCTCTCTGAACGAGTGTTGGCATTATGATACAGGTATGACTCAAGTGTTGTCCTTGATGGCAACTCATTCAGATGTCAGATCACAAACCAAACTCATAGAATGAAGAAAGAAAGGTTTACGCAGGTTCGCTATATACCAAGTCGCGTATATATGCAGGTTCACTATATACCAAGTCCTGTACACACGTAGGTTCACTATGTACCAAGTCGCGTATATACGCAGGTTCACTATATACCAAGTAGTGTATACACGCAGGCTCACTATATACAAAGGCGCGTATAACGTACACACGCACTTTCACAGAAGGAAAGGTGCGTACATGTCGGAAAACTAAGTTTTGGTCCATGGTATTTGGTCCATGGTATTTTGGTATTTGGTCCATGATATTTGGTCCATGGTATTTTGGTATTTGGTCCATGGTATTTGGTCCGAGGTATTGACCCCAGGTATTGGGTCCAATGTATTGGTCCAACGTGGTTTTGGACCATGGTATTAAGAGAGGCCTAAACCTATATAAGGAGAAGAAGATCATTAGGCCAAAGTGCAAGTATTCAAGTAATGAATATCTGATGAAGTGTGAGATCTAGTATATTGGTTATGGGTTTGTGATGCTTTGCTTGATCTGAACCAAGGGTGCACCTATGCGGTTGATGAAGGTTGATGGATCGGGATCATGAAGACTAAGATGCATTATCATTATATGGTATGATCATGAATAAATCTGAATACTGACGCATGTCTTATCCTTTATATCTTATGTTCTGGGTATATCTGAAGTTGAAAATTGCAGCGAAGGTATAATTAATTATTTTCAGACCCGTACGCGGGTTCCCTTTGGTGAAAGAGCGTATATATGCCAGTCCGACACAGTCAAGTAGCGTATACTTTATAAGATTTGATATTTGAGGTTGTTGTTGGTTCTAGTGGTTGTTGTAGAGTTCTGTGCTCTGCTTTGTGTTATGGCGACTGTGTTTTGATGACAGGGTTTCAGTGATTCAGTGGTAGGGAGATTCAAAGTTGATGGTTATATTGCAGTAGTGATTGTTTTGTATTGATGGATCCAATCTCAAAATTTATGAAACGTGGTCCCTGGAAGAAAAGAGAAGGTTGTAGCCTTTTGTGGGTCAGCACCTACGTACTAGTACATCAGCGAGTACAAGAGCTAGGAAGTTGTAGCTCCCTTCCAGTAGTAGTTGGAGAATGAGAGAAGGTTGTAGCCTTCTACAGGTGGGTGCTTGCATACTGGTATGAGTCTGCGCCAGTACAAAATTGTAAAAAGAAGTTTCTTATTAAAAGGAAGATAGAGACGATTGCAGCAGGTGGTTTTCACCCACATTGGGTTTCCACCTTATATCATGGTGTTCATGTGTGCTTCTTATGTGTGATGATCTGTTCTGTTTTACTACACCTGTTCATTGTTTATATGGTTAATAATGTTCTGATGCATTCATTAAAGATCAACTAACTAAATCATAAGTTTACTAAATATACGCTAGTTGCATTAAACACAGTTGCGTATACACGTGGGTTGCCTTAACTGAAGTAGTGTATATGAATCTGATAATGGAAATGAAAAGATTATTGATTTGCTAATACTGATTCACACCCCCCCCCTTCTCAATGTTATTTCCAACAATCGGTATCGGAGCAGGGCCTTCAAAAGAAGCTTGATCGCTTGAAGGAAGATCCATCAAGATGAGTAATCAAGAAAGAGGGATCCATCAGACCACCAATCTTCAATGGGAGCAATTTTGTCTAATGGAAGATAAGAACCACAACATATCTACAATCGCTTGGAATGGATGTTTGCAGAATCGTGGAAGGAGGATATACATATCCATCAGCAATTCCTACAGAGACGGCAGATAGAAAGCAATATGAACTCAATGCCAAAGATGTTACTATCTTATTGGGAAGTTTGTCAAAATCAGAGTTCGTCAAGGTCATGCAGCTCAAATCAGCCAAAGAAATATGGGACAAAATCATTCTAAGCTACGAAGGAGAAGATCAGGTAAAACGTGCTAAGCTTCAAACTCTCAGAATACGATATGAAACTCTTGAGATGCATAGTAATGAAAGCATAGCTAATTACTTCCTACGTATAGATGAGATTGTCAATTGTATGAAGAATTTGGGTGACGAAATTAAGGAAGTTGTCTTAGTTGAGAAAGTTTTGAGATCTTTGTCTGCTAAATTTGAATCCAAAGTGTCTACCATAGGAGAAAAGGAGGATCTGCAAAAAATCACTATGACATAGCTTCACGGAATCCTAACTGCTTTTGAAATGAGAAAAACAAGACCATCAGATATGAGAGAAGCCGCATTTAAAGTATCAGCAAAGGGAAAGAAAAACTCAATGAATCAGGAATACATTTCAGAAGAAGAATATGAAGTAAATTTTGTCAAGAATCTTCAACGGGGATCTAGAAGGTTCGAAGGTAAGCTACCTTTCAAATGTTTTTCTTGTGGTAGAGTTGGTCACTACACTGCTAGATGCCCTCATAACAAAGGAAAGATGTCTGAAGAAGGTAATAGAAGTTATTATACTCATGATAAAAGTAATGACTCATCCAATAGTGATGAAGACATTAGACTTCTCATGGCATATGAAAATAAGGACGTAGAAACAGAAGAAGTTATCAGATTAAAAGATCAGCTGGAGATAGTAACTAGAGTAAGGGAGCAGCTGCAGGATGTAGTAAAAGATCAAAGCATAACAATTTAGAGACTTGAATCTAAGATCCTCTCTCTAAAAGAAGATCTTAAAGAATCAGAATAAAGAAGCTCTTGAAGAACAAGAACATGAAGTGCTCGAATTAAGGCAACAAGTGGAAGAAGGAAGAAAAGTTGAAGAAAACATAAAGAAGCAATATCTGGTAAAGGAAGAACAACATCAAGTTGAGGTAAATATCTTAAAAGGTAAATTAGAAGAAAAAGATAAATTGTTACGATTTCAAGACAGTACTAAGATTTTGGATGATATTCTTAGTAGTCAAAGATCCCCTACTACCAAAATTGGTATCTCGAAGGTGAATCTAGCTCATAGGGTGAGGAAAGGAATTCTAATGCAAAATCTGAAATGATCAACAAAGAGATAAGTGGTCAACCCCAGCGACAACCAAGGAAAGAAATTCTTCAAAGAAGATCTTTTGCTCCTAACTATGGAAGTGATAGTCGATTATTTCCTCAAATGAATAATGTTGAATGTTATGCATGTCATAATTTTGGACATATTGCAACCAGATGCAGAAGAAGAATGGTTCAAGACCATCACACAGAAAGATCATTACATTCCAGGTACTTTAAAGGATATTGTTTTGCTTGCAGTATGTTTGGTCACAAAGCTATTGATTGCAATAAAAGGAATATGAAACATGTAAGATGTTATGCATGTAACAAGTTTGGACATAAAGTAAAGGAATGCAGGAGCAAAATTCGGACACCAAAGCAAAAGGATCATACATCATCGCAATTCCAGGTATTGAAGAAGACAAAATTAGAATCAGAAAAATGTGGCATAACTCAGTTAGCAAACATAATAGACACAGGGGACACTGAAAGTGTAGACCTTCAGTATTCCAATTTACATACGCAGATACTATAAAGAGAAATCGTGTATATACGCGAGTTAGAGGCTGCAGAGTTGCGTATATGGAGCTCTGAAGAAAAAGCAACAAGACAGACTCAGAGAAAGAAGTCCGATATGGTTTAGTCATGGTATGTGTTGGTTGGCACAAGTTCAAGGGGAGCATATGCTTCGAATAATTGTTGGCATTGTTGGCATTATGGTTAGAAGACTTTGGTGATAATGCTTATGTGGCTAAATGATACATCTTGCTACTTACTGTTGATTGGTCAAGAGAATGATATTGCAGGTTACAGGTTGTTGATGTTGATGAGAGATGCTTATAGTGCAGATCATATGGTGTATGATAGTTGTTGATGACTATCATGGTCTTGTTTAGACTCGGCATGTGCTCAGGGGGAGCATGGACGGATTGATACATCTTAGCATATACAAAGGGGGAGCTCAATCAGAGATTTCAGCATGTACTCAGGGGGAGTCTGGACAGCAGAATGTATATCAAGGGAGAAAATATCTTGGTCCGCCCTTTGCCCTTGATGTCAAAGGGGGAGAGTAACTTGGTGTGGATGTTGCCATCAAGTCCAAAGGGGGAGATTGTTGGCATTATGATAGAGGTATGACTCAAGTGTTGTCATTGATGGCAACTCACTCAGATGTCAGATCACAGATCAGACTCACAGAATGAAGAAAGAAAGGTATACGCAGGTTCACTATATACCAAGTCGCGTATATACGCAGGTTCACTATATACAAGGTCGTGTACACGCAGGTTCACTATATACCAAGTCGCGTATATACGCAGGTTCACTATATACCAAGTAGTGTATACACGCAGGTTCACTATATACAAAGGCGTGTATAACATACACACGCACTTTCACAGAAGGAAAGGCGCATACATGTCGGAAAGCTAAGTTTTGATCCATGGTATTTGGTCCATGATATTTGGTCCGAGGTATTGACCCCAGGTATTGGGTCCAAGGTATTGGTCCTACGTGTTTGGACCATGGTATTGAGAGAGGCCTAAACCTATATAAGGACAAGAAGATCATTAGGCCAAAGTGCAAGTATTCAAGTAATGAATATCTAATGAAGTATGAGATCTAGTATGCTGGTTATGGGTTTGTGATGCTTTGCTTGATCTGAACCAAGGGTGCACCTATGCAGTTGATGAAGGTTGATGGATCGGAATCATGAAGACTAAGATGCATTATCATTATATGGTATGATCATGAATAGATCTGAATACTGACACATGTCTTACCCTTTATATCTTATGTTTTGGGTATATCTGAAGTTGAAAATTGTAGCGAAGGTATAAGTAATTATTTACAGATCTGTACGAGGGTTCCCTTTTGTGAAAGAGTGTATACACGCCAGTCCAACACAGTCAAGTAGCGTATATTTTATGAGATTTGATGTTTGAGGTTGTTGTTGGTTCTAGTGGTTGTTGCAGAGTTCTGTGCTCTGCTCTGTGTTATGGTGACTGTGTTTTAATGACAGGGTTTCAGTGATTCAGTTGTAGGGAGATTCAGAGTTGATGGTTATATTGCAGTAGTGATTGTTTTGTATTGATGGATTCAGTCTCAAAATTTATGAAACGTGGTCCCTAGAAGAAAAAAGAAGGTTGTAGCCTTCTGTAGGTCAACACCTACGTACTAGTACATCAGCTAGTACAAGAGCTAGCGAATTGTAGCTCCCTTCCAGTAGTAGCTGGAGAACGAGAGAAGGTTGTAGCCTTCTGCAGGTGGTTGCCTGCGTACTGGTATGAGTCTATGCCAATACAAAATTGGAGAAAGAAGTTTCTTATTAAAAGGAAGATAGAGACGGTTGTAGCAGGTGGTTTTCACCCACATTGTGTTTCCACCTTATATCATGGTGTTCATGTGTGCTTCTTATGTGTGATGATCTGTTATGTTTTACTACACTTGTTTACTGTTTATATGGTTAATAATGTTCTGATGCACTCATTAAAGATCAACTAACTGAATCATAAGTTTACTAGATATATGCTAGTTGCATTAAACACAGTTGCGTATACACACAGGTTGCCTTAACTGAAGTAGCGTATATGAATCTGATAATGGAAATGAAAAGATTATTGATTTGCTAATATTGATTCAGCCCCCCCCCCCCCC
>APFE030320244.1:194896-276355 GCA_000404065.3 Pinus taeda
AAAAAGGAGGAAAGGAAATAATATATTCTGAACAAACAAACAAACAAAAAGTGAAAAAATATATATATAAGGGTTTTACATTATTGATAAAAGTGCATAATAAAGATAAGCGGGAATCTTTTCAAGTATATTTAAAAAAATTTACGTGGAGAAGCCCGTGGTTTTAGAAACCAATGGTAATTGCCCGTGGTTTTAGAAACCAGTGGTAAGTTTTGCATTTTACGTGGAGAACATTAACCGAGGTTTTAGAAACAATCCATGGTAATTGCCCATGGTATTTTAGAAACCATTAGTAATTGCCCGTGGTTTTAGAAACTAGTGGTAAGTTTTACATTTTACGTGGAGCAATCCAAGGTCCCACTATACATGCTTTTATTATATCACAAAAGGCAATAGATATAATAAAAGCCTGTATAGTGGGACCCTGGATTGCTCCATTGAACAATGGAAGACCAAGTGAATTTTCCAAAGATCAAGAGGGCTTCAACAAGGATGCCCCCTCTCTCCTTTCTAATATATTATAATGGCGGACTCTCTGAGCCGAAACCTCGAGAAATGCAGACAAGATCAGTCTATCACAGGACTCTCAATCTCTCCGAAAGGAAAAAGCATAAACCACTCTCTATTCGCAGACAACACCTTGGTCATGGGAGGGGCCTCTTGTATAATGGAAAGAAGAATTAAAAAGGTGCTTAACAGCTTTATGGAAGCCTCTGGAGGACTTATAAATAATCAAAATGCAGAATATTCAGTTTCAACACTCCTCTTCCTTCTCTCCAAAAAAATTCAGAAATTCTGGAAATTCCTTTACAAGAAAAATGGAGCCATTTTCATTATCTTGGCCTCCCTATCTCCAAAGAAAATCTGAAGACCGAGATATGGAATAAGTACATTGAAAAAATGAATAAAAAGGTGCAGAACTAGGGAATGAACTGGCTCAACATGGCAGGAAGGGTGGTATTAATCAAGGCATTACTCATAGCACTTCCAATTTATCAGTATGCAACAATACTAGCTCCAACAAGCATACACAAACAAATCGAGCTAGTAATCAGGGGGGTTCCTATGGCAAGGAGGTAAAGTAGAAACAAAGAAGCTCAGCCTAGTGAAATGGGATGAAGTAACACAGCCCTATGAGAAAGGTGGTTTGGCTATAAGATTTCCTAGGATAACGAATTTGGCACAGGGGGCAAAAATAACATGGAGATTTATAACTGGAGAGAGCAGTTGGTGGAAGCAAATCCTGGAAGCAAAATACATGAACCATAATAGAATTCTTGTATTAAACAAAGGTTCCCCGATAAGGCCATGCACCCAGGCCCCGAGTCTGATTAAAAAGACCCTTTCCCTAATCAAAGAAAACTCTTCCATGATCCCTGGGAATTGTAAACTCATCAAAATTTGGAAGGACAAAATAATGGAAAATCAGTGTATAGCTTTTCAAGAAAATCTTCAAGACCTGAGAAGGTGGATGAAAACAAAAGGAATCAGTACTTTCGAAGACATCTCTCTTTCGAGAGATGGAGATTGGGAGGACTAAAGGATCCACAATCTTTCCCAAGGCCTTGTCCCTCACTGGAGGACCCTAATCTCTCAACTTAAAAGGGTTGCACCATTGAGTCTAGACACAAAAGATACTCTCTGATGGGATCCTGATGGAGAGGTGTTTTCAATCAAATCTGGATATGCCACCTTACATCAGCAAGGAAATAGTGATTGGGAACACTGGAGGGAGGCATGGAAAATAGAAACACTGCCAAAAATCAAAGTGTTCATGTGGACACTTCTCAAAGGCGAGATTTTTAGCACTGATAACTTTAAAAAGAAAGGTTATGAAGGCCCTTCACGTTGTGCAATGTGTCAGAAGAGCGAAGAAAACATCCAACGTCTCTTTGTGGGATGTCCTTTTGCTCATGCCTGCTGGCAAGAGCTAGTAAGACCCCTGGAGGTTATTATTCTGCATTTGCTGCCTCTACAAACGTTTTTAACAAATTGGAAAAAAAATTATCCATATACTTTAAAAAATAAAGAAACAATTAAAAGATTTTGGCTGAGTTTGCCCTCATTTATGTGTTGGCAAATCTGGTTAGCAAGAAACCGGAGGATCTTTAAAGATCGCACTCCAAGCAATAGAACAGTTCTAGCTAAAACTTGAAGCATGACAGCCGAATTCATCAATTCCAATGGAGCTAAAGAAATAGATGTCAAACATATGCAGCACAAGGAAAGAACCTGTCTAGAATTTGCAATGAGCAAGCAGCAAAAAATAAACAATAGCAAATCTACTATCAGCAGATCTGTTATTACCACTAAGAACTGGAAAATCAGAATTAAAAAAGAGGATTTCAAAGCACATGGAAGTAGACAGGGCAACCAAAGATCCTCAAGTTCCCCTCCTTGGGTTTTTCACCAGAGAAGACTTCTTCTGGATCTTGTAATTTAGGGCAAAGTGAGGAGATCTATTTTGAACATAGACAGTTGTGTTAGCAGCTTCTCCCCATAGAAACTTTGGTAGTTTCTGATCATGCAACATAGTTTTCACTAGTTCCATGATAGTCCTATTATTTCTCTTAGCCACACCATTTTGTTCTGGGTTATGCGGTATTGTGGTCTCTTTCCCGATTCCAGCTTCCTTGTAGAAGTCTTGAGCTCTTGTCCACTTCATGTCCACTCAAATCATGGGATGGCTCAACATTTTCCTCAATCTCGATATGAGGAACTTGGTTCTCACATTCATCAAATGTGCCTGTTGATCCCATAACAAGAGCAAGAGCAATAGTATCAAAGTAAATAAACATAATGAAATATTACCTAGTGATGAGGCAGGTCTTTCTTTCTTTTCTAGATGTGAGAGTGGCTCCTTCATTATTCTTGCACGAGCTTCCTCTTGGAGTGTACTCTTCCTGCACCATTCTACACCCTAATGATCTTCAGTGTTTGTTTTTCTTGATTGCATCCTCATCAAGAAGTTAGTGAAAGAATCATTCAAACATTCATGAAGTAAAAATAACCAATGATCTATAAAGAAAAATCTAAACAAGAGTAGTGACACAAAGAAACAACATAAGACTTGAAAATACTTATTTTTTAATGGGGGTTGAAGGAAGTTGTTAGCTCTCTCTTGATCTAACCTCTATAAGTTACCATTGTCCATTAGTCATATGTCATTAGCAAAAGAAAGGCATCTTCTTGAACACCACTTGGCAAACCCCATCATGACCCACTCTAATCTCATGCATTTCGAAAACCATCTTTCTCACATGAGGTAATGCTTTATAATGAAGATGAGTGAACTTTCAGTGCCACAGTTTATATTGATGATTATTTATCATGAACCAATGCATGGATATGTCATTCATTGATTTTATAAATATCTTTAAATCTTAATCCTGAAGTGAAGGCATGCAATAATAATTATACATATTGACTTTATTGTCTGCAATGATATTAGTTATAATCCATCTTTGATTGTTGTAAAAGAAGTTAGTTTAGAAAACTATCATTCCATCTTTTGCAAAAGTCATGATTTTTACCTACACAACCACACTAATGTTAGAAAACTCTAATATCAAAATTACCAAAACCCATAAGATTATGACCTTTCTTATATAATGTGAGAGAGTCAAAATCCCCCTATCTTCAGCATTCAATTTCTATCAATTATTTTTTCATAACCTTCTATGCATTATACTTCTTTTCAAAACAACATTTTTTTGCACATGCATATACATACAGAGGTAAAACTACTCTTTACTTTTGCATGCATCAGCGAGTATCAAAACCAAAACTATTAAACACATGCAACACCTCAATTACTATCATATCTTGGGTTCCTTGAAATCTTGGAAGAATGGTAGCAGTAAAATTTCAGCAACAAAATTTCAACTGTAAAATTTATGTAGTAAAATTCAGCAGTAAATAGAAAGGGACGGCAAGATATATTTCAATTGTAAATGAGATATTTCAAAAAAAAAGGGAAGTGAAATTTTAGCAGAAAATGAGCAATAAGTAGAAAAAACAACAAGAGATATTTCAGCAGAAAGAGAGTTGCAAATGGAGCAAGCAGCAAGATATATTTCAACAGAAAGAGAGTTGTAAATGGAGCGAACAACAAGATATATTTCAGCAGAAAGAAAACTGCAAATAGAGCAGACAACAAGATATATTTCAGCAGAAATAGAGCTAGAAATGAAGCGGACAGCAAGAGATATTTCAGCAGAAAGAAAACTGCAAATGGAGCGGACAACAAGAGATATTCCAGCAGAAAGATATCTGCAAATGAAGCAGACAACAAAAGATATTCCAGCAGAAAGAGAGCTAGAAATGGAGCAAACAGCAAGAGATATTCCAATAGAAAAAGAGTTGGGAATGGAGCTTATCTTTACCAAAGCTCTGATACCATGTTAAAATTCTAATGTTCTATGCTGTAACAATTACGTATTACAAAACTCTTTTATGTTGCAATATTAGATAAGCAATTGTAGTTAAAATATAAATCAAATGCACAATAGAAGACAACCAAGAATACAATGAGACAGAGAATTTAGGTACAATGACCAGAGCAAAACCCACGAGGAAAACCCAGCCAAATTCTTCTTCTATTAGAAATCAATTGTTCAACAGAGATACAAAGTACAATGAGAGATCAAGAGAATGAGTAAGTTCATCCAAATCTGAACAAGTTGTATGTAATATTCCTAATTAGCCATGGCTAATTGGAATATTCGATTTTGTCCAATTTTTGCCTTCTATAGTTATTTGTAAATAAAAAGTGAAGACGGGGGACATAACTCACTTTAAGAATAAAAAGTCACTTCCTAGTAGCGTGACGTTGTGACTTAAAGAGGAGCCATGGGGGCCAAAGGGGGACGCAAAAATGGGGCCCACGCAAACAAATGGAGGGGCTGCACAGGAGGGAAGAAACACGTGGCAAGAGGGGAATCACGCAGGAGGAGGTGAGCCTAGGGATTGTGAGAGGCGGAGGATATAAAATAGAGAGGAGTCCCCTCATTTTGGATCATTCAGTTATGTGCAGTTTGAGCTAGCCATTTCGACTTTTGAGCATGCTGGATATTTAGCTAGTCTGCAGCACTATTTAGTGCATTGAGTGTCTCCATTCGGAGATCTCACCCTTAGCCCCAGGGGACTTCGAGTGCCTGCTCGGGCAAGGTATTTCCTTTGGCATTTCAGCAATAGTTTTATCAGCATTCCAGCAGCAGTTTCAGCAGCGTTTTGGAGGACTACGCAGCACTGGGAGAGGGACGCAGTTCTTTCTGGAAATAGTGTTGGATTGGGGGTTTTGCAGGAGGATTTATGCTAGGTGATTGAGCAGGGGACCAACCCTTGCATCTTGGTGGATTTTTGGTAGAGTTTCAGGCAGAGTTCCAGAGGGGTTTCTTCAGTGGCAGCGCAGAGCATTGAGGGACTGCGCAAATCCCCAAAGGGGTGATTTTCGAGGGTCGGCTATTCCAGGAAAGCCTTCTGGGTTTTTCTGGGTTTCTTGAGTAGAGCCCGATTCCAGAGTTTCAGCATTTTCCGAGGAGGGAGCAGCGCCAAATCATTATTTGTTTCCTAGCAGCAGCAACAGCATAGCAGTTCTCCAACAGCATCCACGCAGAGAGGTCATTCCCTGTTATTCTGAGAGTATTTCTTCACTTGCCTTGTGCAAGTCGAGGTGCCATCTGTCTGATCACCTCTTGTACTCATTTTATTGCTCAGTATAATAAAATGGCTTAGTATTTCTCGTTGCATTTCTTGAGTATCTGCTTATATTTCCTTTTTACACTATTATATGTTGTACCACTGTTATTTTGTCATTTTTTGGGTTATTATATCATTTGCACATATTTGGTTGGAGTTTTTGTTGGGGTTTGAGGGATATTCCGAGTTAGGGATATTACATTGTAGCATGAACATCATTGTTAGTAGCAGCAGATGCACACACTTAATCAACCTTCCCTTCAACCGTAGCTCACCAAGTTCTGCTCTTACTCTCCAAGTCTCTCTCTCACAATCTTCTTCAACTCTCTCCAACTCTTTCTCAAGTTCAAATTCTTCTTTCACAATGCATAAGTAGTGAAGGGAGAAAGAATGAGGCACATATATATAGGAGGAGCAACGAATCCATGCCATAAAGCAAGAGTAACTCCCATGCCAAGAGGAGTGTAACTCATGCCCGTTTAGGAAATGTAACTCGTGCCATTAAGGAGGTAAGCATGCCTTGTAACTTATGCTTTTAAGAAAGAGTGTAACATATGCATTAAAGAGTGAATAAGAGGAATCTTTTATGACATGTTTTTATTGAGTGTAAGAGAGTGTAAGAGAATCTTTTATGACATGTTTTCATTGAGTGTAAGAGCATTAATGAGAGTGTAAGAGGAATATGACATGCCAATAATGAGAGTGTAAGAGAACATTATTAAGAGTCATGATTTAGTGAGTTAAATTTCTTTTTAATAATAATATAATAGTATCATAAGAATAATAATAATAATAATAATGATTAAGTCTAAATTGAACTATTAGGATTGATTGATAATCAGAAGGGAGTTTCCATCAACAATACTTGATTACCAATTGATGCAAGGTGATTTACTATTTTTGGAAAGTCATACTTGAGACTTCCTATTTTTAGAAATTATGTTTTTGGACTCTATATTTTTAGAATATCTATTTTTAGAAATCCATCCCTGAGCTACCAGATTTCCAACATTTTCCACATTAACTTAGGTGTGTAAGCAAGGCAGCAAAATGAGTCACAGCGTAATTACAAAAATGTGAACCACAATTAGAATGATACGTGCCACAGAGTATATCACTGTATTTTTGTTGTTACTAAATTTAAAACGAGGAGAAGCATAATAGAGAACACAAACCATTGTTTAGGGCATGCGAGCCATAGTTATCATTCCATTTATCATTGTTACATGACGGCCACGGCCATATCAAAGTCACTCAAGGTAGATATTTGAATCATTGTAGAGACATCTTAGATTACATGTCAAGATCATCTTGGATAGGTATCTTTGGATCTTAGTTATAGACATTACTGCCTAGGTATAGATATCTCGTACCATTGTTCACATCAAATTACAAAACTTTGTATCCCTATTATGGATTGGATCAATCAATTTAGGATATCTACCATATGGTTGTTTCTTCAACGAACCAACTTAGAGATATGCCAACAGAAGTGATCTTCAGGCCTCCTTCAAACCTTAGCTTTGATACCATGTTGATGTTGAGAAATCTAAAGGGCAATGATTAGAGTGATTTCTCTTTCTTTGATAATTGCTTGTGATGCTTGTTTGTGTATCATCAAACAGCTACCAAAACAAGAACAAGAACACAGGATATAGGTTGCAAGCCAGGGCCAAAACCTCTCCATTTGAGAGGAAAATCTGCAAATCTCTTCTCTTCCTTATAGATTCTTCAATTGACGTATTCCAAGACCTTTAGACCAAAACCAATACCCTCCAAAACCAAGTCCAACATTTCTGAATGATGTGCTTTCCTTGTCCACGTCAAACCCAGCCAAATCTCTTCCAGTAGCACAACTTCGACCTCCAACTGCAGAATTTCGGCCTCCACTGCAGACATGAAATTTTCGGCCCTCCAGCAATTGTTGTTGCCACACGTGTGAGCTTCTTTTAGCCTCCTAGGACTTCTTTAGACCTTCGCTTGGCTTTCTCTGACTTCTGGAGGCTTGAGGATGGCTTCTTGTGACCTTCGCTTGACCTTCTTGCCTTCTCTCCTTCAAGATCAAACTTGTAGAGGAAAAATCTTGAACTGTTGCAGAAACCCTAGCCTTCTTTCGCACGTGTGAGAGAGAAATAGCCCAAAACCAAGTCTTCTTTGTCCTCTTCCTTCTTCATTGCCTTCTTCCTCTTCTTCCTTCGCTTGACCTAGAGCGAGATGAATGTGCTCCAAGGAGGTCAAGTTTCTTCCTTGATATAGGCTTCTCAAAGGTGGACGTGGCTCCTCAAAGTAGGTCGACTTGCTAGCCGCTAGGCTGACTTGATCTTGGAGGGTATTTTGACACTATTAAGGACAAAAATTATTTTCTTTACAAGTTACAATGTGCCTGAAGGGGTCTTCAACTTATGACAATGACTCTTTTGACTTCTTAACCTAGGACAAACCCTAGAAGCACTCAATGAGTGCTTGGCCTATAAAATAAAAGACCTTGAGCATGAAACCCATTCTCCAAAAATAATAATAATAATTTTCTTTCATTTTACAATTTTCAAGAATCAAAAGTACATTTCATATTTATGAAGACCGAACCTAGTTACACATTTTTCAA
The DNA here is from genome assembly GCA_000404065.3 of Pinus taeda. Classification (NCBI taxonomy): domain Eukaryota; kingdom Viridiplantae; phylum Streptophyta; class Pinopsida; order Pinales; family Pinaceae; genus Pinus; species Pinus taeda. The sequence goes on from APFE030320244.1 coordinate 203,202, forward strand.
CACTCCCTCTTAACTAGGGAGGTATTCATAAAAGGTACAAGGACATTCTCAATCTGAAGAGATCTCACAAGAAGAGTCATAATGGTAACCCATCTGTTTAGCATCATAACAACGAACATTGTGCTATAGTAAGGCCTTGACTAACAACTCTATCTCTCCACAAGATCAGAGCACAATGTTGGTGAGACCAATGATTTATTGACACCATCATCATTGCCTCTCAAGGTACATACCCCACCCGGGTGTTCACGGAGTATGACCTTCCTTGGAATATTCTTATCTTGGATAGCCAGTCCTAAAGAATATCGGTCCACGACTACTCTTATCTTGGATGCCCTACCTCATCCTCAAAGAATATCGGATCCCAAATGCTTACACAATCCTCCATTCTATCTTCCCAAGTGAAGACAAGAATGATGTGCCTATCTCTCCCTCTCAACTAGGGAGGATACATCAACCAAACTAAGCTTGTTTCTTAAATACAAAAGCTTCTTATTAGGAAGAGATTTTGTCAATATACCAGCTACCTACTCATTAGTGGAGATATATTGTATTTGTAAAACACCATCTTGTACTAGCTTCTGAATGTAGTGATACTTGTTGTTGATATGCTTTGTCTTTCCATGAAACACTGGGTCTTCAAACAATCGAATACAACTGGTGTTATCACAATGTATCACAGTAGGGTCCACACGTCCTTCAAATAGGCCAGATAGCAGCTTCCTCAACCATACCACTTCTCTACTTACTTCACAGGCTGCAATATACTCTGCCTCAACACTACTCAAAGCAATTTTATCTTGCTTTCTGCTCATCCATAAGATCGAGGATCCCAAACTGAAGCATCCTCCTGTAGTGCTCCTTCCATCCTGCTCACTGCCTCCCCAGTCGGAATCTATATATCCAACCAAGTAGGCATCATTCCTTCTATCATATTTCAGGCAGTAGTGAATAGTTCCTTGCAGATATCTCAGAATGTGTTTTGTTGCTACCCAATGACCATGCTTAGGCTCCAATTGGAATTGACTGAGAACATTTACTGCAAATCATATGTCTGGTCGAGTATTTACCAAGTACATCAAGTAGCCAATCAATTGTCTATACTTGGAAGGATCCACGAGCCTCGATTCGGAACTCCTTAGTCTTTTCAAATTTGTGATCATTAGGGTTGTCATTGGTTTGGAATCCATCATGTTAAACTTCTTCAACATCTTGATCACATACTTTCCTTGACCTAGATAGATCTCATCAAGTCCTTGGTAGACTTCTAGCCCCAAATAGTAGTGCATCAGCCCTAGATCCTTCATGTCAAATTTTGTTGCTAGTTGCTTCTTACATTCTTCAATTCGACCTTCCACACCTATCAAGAGAAGGCCATCCACATATAGAAGAATGATTATCGGTTCTCCCTTCACCACCTTAATATAAAGGTTTGGATCAGCAGAACTCTTTATGAAGCCTAATCTCTGAAGGTATGCATCCATCCTAGCATACCATACCCTTGGTGCTTTCTTGAGGCCACATAATGCCTTCTTCAATCTGCACACATATGCCTTTCAATCTTTAACTTCAAATCCCAAGGGTTGTTCTATATAGACTTCCACATCAATTTCACCATTCAGGAATGCAGTCTTGACATCCATTTGGTGGATGCTCCATCCCATTGATGTTGCCAAAGAGACCAACGAACGTATAGTTGTATACCTTGTTGCCGGAGCAAATGTCTCTTCATAGTTGATGCCTTCTTGTTGAGAGAAGTCCCTAGCCACAAATCATGTCTTATATTTATCAACTCTTCCATCTACTGCATGTGTGATCTTGTAGTTCGATTTGGAAGTTACCACAAATTTGTCTTCAGGCCTAGGTACGATCTCCCAAACTTCATTCTTCATTATAGATTGATATTCTTCATTCATGGCATCCTTCCATTCTTGGTGATTGACAACTTCTTCGAAAGTGGATGGCTCTGCTTCTATTAGTTTTGTTATGTAGGTTGCATACCTAGGATATCGTTTGGGCTTCTTGCTTTCCCTGAATGTACCTTGAGTTGCTCCATGACCTTCTACATCAAGAAGTGTAGACTTCAACCAATTAGGTATTTTTCTAGATTCAGGGATAGCCACAGGTTGTAAAGGTTCATTGGGACCTTCATCTTCATGGTTTGATTCTTCTCCTTCCCTAGTAACTTCTTCTTTGTATACCAGAAGTTCTTCATCATCAGAGTCCATAGGGAGATCCTTTGATTTCTTGAATGCAATACTTTCGTCAAATATCACATCTCGACTGACTTCAATTTGGTGTCCTTCTTTTAAGTAGATCCTATAGGCCTTGGAAGAATTATTGTAGCCCACAAAAGTTCCCTTCATGCCTGATGGATCTAGCTTCTTTCTTTTGTCCTTAGGTATATGAATATAGACAGGACAACCAAAGATTCGAAGATGATCTAGGGTAGGTTTCTTCCCAATGAATACTTCTTCAAGAGTTTTGTTATCTAGTGACCTCTGGGGACTTCGATTTTGAATGTATACAATTGTCTTTGTAGCTTCACCCCACAGAAATTTCTGTAAGTTATGATCATGTAACATTGCTTTTAAACTTTCTTCAATGGATCGGTTCTTTCGTTCTGCAACTCCATTTTGTTTGGGATTATATGGGACTATCAGCTCCCTCTTAATCCTAGACTCCTTACAAAAAGCTATAAGTTCTTTTGAAGTATATTCTCCTCCATTATCAGATCTCAATATCATGATTCTCCTTTCTGTAAGGTTCTCTACTTTGGCTTTGAATTCTTGAAATTTGCTAAAGGTTTCATGCTTGGATTTCATTAAGTAAACCCAAGTTTTCCTTGAATGGTCATCTATGAATGTGACATAGTAAAGATGACCTCCAAGAGATTTAGGAGTCATAGGACCACAGACATCAGAATGAATAAGATCCATGACTTCTTTTGATCGTGAAGCACTATTTCCAAATGGTCTCTTGGTGTTCTTACCCAATGTACATCCCTTGCATACTCCTTCGTGATCTCCTTTTAATTCGGGGATTCCATCTACTATTGAATTTAAAATTGCAAAATTTTGAAATGGAGATGACCAAATCTTCTATGCCAAAGCTCACATGTATTGATTTCAATGTGAACCAGGTTTTGAACAAGAGGAAATATCAACCTGTAAAGTCTTTCTTCAAGAATGCCAATCACTCTAACATTTTCTATGCTCGAGTTTTTACTCCATATTACAACTTTTCCATCAATTAAAGCCACTCTATCACCTTTATCTTCTAGACTTGAATGGAGAGTAAATTCTTATGCAAACCTGGAACAAATAGGATGTTGTTGAGATGAATATTGTCTCCATTCTCCAATTCTATCGAGGTTGATCCAATTCCTCGTACAAGATAGCTTTTATTATCTCCAAGTTCTACAGAGTAAGAAGACTTTCCTTTTGATAGTGTCTTTAGTTTCTTCTGATGACCAGTCATATGCCCTGATGATCCACTGTCGATCACCAAAATGCTTTCATCTTGAAATGTGCCTATGAGTGATAAGAAGAGTCCTTCGTCTTTTGTCACGGTCACTTCCTTCTTTGGAGTAAATAGGAGATTCCATTCTTTTTTTATGCCTTTCTTGAGATAGCTTGCTACCTTTGAACACTTCTTGAGTAACTTCATCAATGTAGTAGAGATCTTCATTATGCCCTTGGCCAACCTTAGCTCTGATACCATGTTGAGAAATCTAAAGGGCAATGATTAGAGTGATTTCTTCTTCTTTGATAACTGCTTGTGATGTCTTTTTACTTATCTTACTTATTAGCTTCTCTTATTATTATGTTTGTGTATCATCAAACAGCTACCAAAACAAGAAGAACAAGAACACAGGATATAGACCGCAAGCCAAGGCCAAAACCTCTCCACTTGAGAGGAAAACCCGCAAATCCCTTCTCTTCCTTATCGATTCATTAATTGACGAATTCCAAGACCTTTAGACCAAAGCCAATACCCTCCAAGACCAAGTCCAACCTTTTCGGATGATGTGCTTTCCTTATCCAAGTCAAACCCAGTCAATCTTCCAGTAGCACAACTTCGACCTCCAATTGCCGAATTTCAACCTCCATTGCAGACCTAAAATTTTCAGCCCTCCAACAGTTGTTGTTGCCACTCGCGTGAGCTTCTTTTAGCCTCCTATGACTCTTTAGACCTTCGCTTATATTTCTTTGACTTTTGGAGCTTCAAAATGGCTTCTTGCGACCTTCTTGCCTTCTCTCCTTTAGGATCGAACTTGCAGAGTAAAACCCTAGATCTGTTGCAGAAACCCTAGCCTTCCTTCGCGCGTGCGAGAGAGAAATAGCCCAAAACCAAGTCTTCTTCGTCCTCTTCCTTCTTCGCTGCCTTCTTCCTCTCCTTCCTTCGCTTGATCGAGTGAGAGATGAAAGTGGTCCTAGGAGGTCGAGTTTCCTTCTTTATATAGGTTTCTCAAAGGTGGACGTGGCTCCTCAAATTAGGTTGACTTGCTAGCTGCCAGGCCAACTTGATCTTGGAGGGTATTTTGACACTTTTAAGGACAAAAGTAATTTTCTTTACAAGTTACAATGTGCCCAAAGGGGTCTTCAACTTATGACAATGATTCTTTTGACTTCTTGACCTAGGACAAACCCTAGAAGCACTCAATGTGTGCTTGACCTATACAATAAAAGACTTTGAGAATGAAACCCATGCTCCAAAAATAATAATAATAAGTTTCTTTCTTTTTACAATTTTCAAGAATCAAAAGTACATTTCATACTTATGAAGACCGAACCTAGTTACACATTTTTTAACAGTTGAGAAATCAATAGGCTCATGTATGAGATTTCTCTATCATAATAATTACTTGTGAATTTGTTGGCTTATTTAAATTTATGTTTACTTATTTCATCAAGCAATTACCAAAAGTACAGGACACAAAGATCACAAGAGACAAAAGAACACAAAGATGTAGGCTCTCCAAGCCAGGGGCAAAACCCCACAAGGGGGAAAACCCAGAGAAATCCCTCTTCTTATAGAATCAGATCAAAGTGACAAATCCAAGACCCAAGACCATGACAAAACTCCAACCCTTCAAGAAGCCAATTCAAGCCCTCCAAATTACAAGAAATATCACCAATCTCAATCATATAAACAAGCATCAATTCCAGTTATTGTGCCACAGGAAGCTTAGGTCTTCTGCCATCAAAATTTTGCATTAATTTCAAATTCTCTTTCACAGAAAGCTCGCAGGTCATCTACCCCAAAACTCGCATTTATTTCAAGGAGATCACCTCAGGAAACTTGCATTAATCACAGATTTGTCATCTTAGAAAGTTCACATATAAATTTCAGATCTCCTATCACACAAAAACTCGTATTCACAGATCTTCTGCCATAAAGAAAGCTTGCATATCTAGCCTAGGAGGCTCGTCCCAATCACAGGAATACATCAAACTTTCCACAGAATGTTAATTTTGCTTAGGACTATATTGGTCTTTGCTTGAGATAGTTGCATTTCATTATTTATATATTGAATTCACCCCACAGCATCATAACATTATTTAGCAACATAAGCAACTATATAGAAAGAACAATATCATCATCAACGCAACGAAACATAAAGGAACAATAGAAGAAAAGCATTCACATATAGAGACACTAGTATTGGTCAGAGAACAGGGAAAAACCCCACAAGGGGGAAATCCCTTTCAAATTATTCTTCATACTAGATTGTCATTGAATATTTCAGCAAAGACAAAGAACAATGATCCATATCTTCAACCACAAAACTATCTAGGACAATCAACTAGACAACATCCAAGAGATGAAACCAACAATGCTAATAATCAAAACCTTGATTCAGTAGCCTACAGTCAACTGTCATCAACTGTCGGAATTTGCAATCAACTATCAAAATCAAACCCTAGGTTACAACCACAGAGAGAGAGAGATGTGCATGCAGTTGAAACCCTCCAACTGCACTCATAGGCTTGCTTGCCTGCAATTGCAACCGAAAATATCCTGTAGCATTCTCGCGGTTGAGAACCAAAAACCCTAATCACACGTGCAAGCTTCAGACCCTGTAATTTTGGACCTCAAACTTGTGTGAGCCAAAACAAAGAAAGAAGAATGATTGATGATCATCAAATGAGGGCAACTTTACTTGTATTTATAGCCATCCAAGGGTATCCAATTTATCATTTGGGCAGACCTATCCCTTTTGTGCACATGGGGGTTTCCTTATTAAAATATATTTTTCCTTATCCAAATTAAATTCTTCAAAGGCCTAGTAGGGGTGTTCCTTGAAGAGGAAGATTGTCCAAAGGAGGTGCATGTATGTCAATATATAGTTGTTCTTATGTGCAAAAAGATACATCCCTTCATTGAGTCGACTTGTCATCCTGGAGTGCCGACTTGGCTTCTTCAGGTGAGCTGACCCAAAAATTGCATTTTAAAATTTATTTTTCCTTTTTCTTTACAAGAGGTCTAAATAGGACTTTGACTCTTTGACCCAATAAATCCTAGAAGCATGAAGAACATGCCTAGCTAATGAAATAATAAAAATTGTTTTTTCTTCTTTTTCTCCTTTTTACATAAAATACATAATGATACAAGTACAATGGAAATTATGAAGACCAAACCTAGTTAGGATTTTCAACAAGCTCCACAACATGTTCTCCTTAAGAACAGTTGTAATCTGGACTTTCCACTAGGGATAACTTGAGGCTCCTTCTAACATGTCTTCATACTTGACACTAGTTACCACAGTAAATCAATCCCTTGATTAACAGTGGTTGAAAATTTTTGAAAGACCACGAACCCCTTTGAGCTTGACCCTGTGTAACGCTTGAATTTATTTTGGAGGCTTGGCTCTGATACCATGTTATTTTTTCTAAGCCCAACAAATCAATTGAGTGCCAATAAATTTTATATCCAGAATTTAATTTTAACAACAAAACCAAATATAAAATTTATGCACAGGAAATACTATTGAACTTCTGACAAATTTTACACAACAAACACAAAAATCAAGCACATAAAATGTTTACACAACTTTTTACCATGGAAACCGAACTTGAGAAAACCATGTTGATTTGGGGTAGCATTGGATGTACTCTAGCCACGAAAATTGGTGGAGAGGTTAAGGCATATGAGATCTCCAATACCCAGAAAGGGTTTGGGCAAATTCTAAACAGTTTGGGAGATATTAAAATAATTAATATTTTTAATGGATTCCCTAAGTATAAACTTAGGGAAAATAAAATATTAATGTGAATTAATATAAAACTGTGTTAGAAGGGTCCAAAAGTCATGGATCAAGCCAGATCTAATCTTAGTCGTTGATGAGGGACTTAATCTCGGTTGTTGATTTGTCAACAAGAAAAGTATAAGAGGAGGCTTGAGGGTCACTTAGAGAACACACTGAGGGAGACCAGTCAGTGCAATTTCTAGAGCGAGGTTAGCTGAGAAATTGAACCAGTTGTCTAGTGAGTAGTCAGGAGGCAGCAAGTATGGAGCAAAGAGGCGGGATCAACCACTGGAGATCAGCGCTGAGGCAGGAGAGGCAGACACAGAGGCAGCGAAACACCGTGCAGTCACTAGCTAGGCCTGCGTGGGTGACGCAGAGAGGCCCAAGGCTGATGCAGAGGGTTTGAGAGCCACTTAGAGGTCAGTTAGGCTGACGCTAGGATTGGGAGAAAGGCTGGAGAATTATTTCTCTCTGTGGGTAGGCCAGTTTGGCACCCTGTTGTACTGAAGAATTGTTGAATAATAAAATCCTCCCTTGCTGCACCGGTTTTCCAACATTGGGTTTTTCCAGGGACTGTTGTCCAAAATATCTATGTCAATGTGTTAATATTTGTGCATATGTTTGTTTCTGTATTATAGTGTGATATCTGCAGCAGTATTTATTTTAATGTTTATTGAAGGAATTTCATAAATAACTTATTGTGGAATAAGTAGGAAAAATAAATCAGTTGCTACAGTGATAGAATTTTCACAAACCAGCATTCATCTCTATTCATCTTGAAGATGAACCACATTGGTTGGTTTGAAACACTTTGGCAATTAAAATATTGATGTGATGGATCTAAAAGACAGATTTCAAAAAAACTCTACTCATAGAAGCCTCCATTCAGATATTCATCTTTTGTTTTTATTTCAGCTTGTGGAGGAAAACCAAAAAATTATTACACCAATAAAACCTATTCCAGCACCTAAGAGATTGTCACAAACAGATATGTCTCGATCTATGTGCCAAGCAACAGTTTTCTACCTAGATCTGCATGTCAACGGAAAGTTCAAACCTGGAAAACAACCTTGATCTGAATGCCAACAACTGCCTCAATTTTTGTTCCTACAATTTTTTGCGCAATCTTCTCACACGTTCTACCTAACTTAGTTTCAATGCGTAGTTGCCTCAGTTTGTGTGATGTCCCTTTTCCCTCTCTTTTTGCACGCGTTGCTCCTTGGTATGCATGTCGACTTCTCTTTAAGTGTGTGTTGCCAAAGAATGTGTGTCATCTTCTCTCCAAGCAATTACATTTATCCTTTTTCCCCAACCTCATAATACATGAAGTCAACCTTGTAATTCATGATGAGATCTATGGATGAGATTAAAACTCTTAATCTCCTTAGATTTGATAGTCAATTTAATCATAAAGTCACTCAAAGGTACTTTATAATAAATCATTACTTTAGCCAACATTAATTAATTCAACTAATTAATGTGCCTTTACATAGGAAAAAATAAAAGTCACTTTGCTAGAAATGTTTGTTGGACATCTTTTGCATGCTCCACACTAAACCTATGCAGAATCACTTGTTTGAGCTACCAAAATTCAACCAGTCCCTCGTAGTTCAAGTCGGGTGTATTTCGCCCTATATATGATTGGAAAACCTTAAGTGATCCTACTTGAGGAATCATGGTTTTATGGGAGCCTGCATTTGTAAGGGTGCTCAGGGTGCTCATCAGTGTGTGGGCCAATCCAATACATGTCAAGGTGCACTTATATCTTTACCACATGGTTATGGTCTATAGAGTCTGTAAGTGGCCTTGGCTTTGGTGCAATATTCCTCAAACATCTCTCATGCATGGCAGTCTCATTTCTGACAACTTTCATGTTTGACAAGGCAGTGCACGATTCCTAATGCAAAGTGGTCCCAGTGGTAAAAAAGCCAACTTGGTCTTAGATTGTTTAGCTTGTTGAGAGGAGTCCATGCCACATTCCAATTTTCTAATCAACAGTGTCAGTAGCTAGTTACAATTTGGTCAAACTTGTCAATAAGTCAAATAGATCACCAGGTGGTAGAACAGGGGTAGCGTTGGGCATAATCATATATGCATTATGTCAAAACTAATAAGTAGAGTGAGAGGAATAAAATCCAAGTGCAAAATTTCAAAGTTTTGTCAAGGCATTAGAGAACATCTTACCCACCAAAAGTGGGCACCCCTACGAGAACTTTTCTCCTAATCATCTTCTTCCAATCGAAAGCCCCTTATAGTCACCTTGTCGCCGATGTGATGTGCCATTTTATCTCTGCAATTGAATCAACCATTTGGTTCCTCACCCATTTTTCAAGAGCACACATTAGAAGGTGGGCAATCCAATCCAAAAGGTATGTTATTGATTGTGCATTTGGGTGTATATGCATGTTTTTCATTTGAACATTTGGCATGGATTATTGGAAAAAGGAAGAGCTTTGACCGTGGTTTTTTTCCCTCACCTTAAATTTGGGGGGGGGGGGGGGGGGGGAGGGCAGTTAAACTTCAATCCTAGTCCAATGGGACCTCAATGGCCCATGGCTTTAGGAATGGCACTACTTGGGAAACCCTGATTTTGATAGTGTGGTCCCGTTTTCCCCATTCCATTGTATTACTTCCCTCCGCACATTATGAGCCCTATACTCCACCTCCCTTCCATGGGTCCACTGGGTTCTAGTACACCCCCTCCCCTTGTCCACATATATGGGTCGAACCTAGAAACTTTGCCTCGGAGGTTGATGCAACTAAAAGAAAAGTAAAAGCATATCATGGCCACAAACAAAAAAAACAAAAGAAAGAAAATCATAAAAATGCAGAAGATGGTTGGGACATTAATAGTAGCACGTGGGCAAAAGCCAAGCATGAGTTCTAACCCTTATCATTATGGCCAACACCCAATTAATGTGGCCAATGTTTCCCTGTCACATCATTATAAAGGAACCCTTGCATGTCCCAACCCCCGGTGGGTGATGAACTGCCCCATCTTTAAGGGGGTAACCACTGCTACACATTATTCACAGCATGCTCTCATTTCCTAGAGTTTTGAGTAGTAACACAAAGAAAAATCAAGAAAAGTCAAAAGGCAATAAGAAGGGTGGAAAAACAAAGGTGAGGGTAACGTGTGCATCCACAATTGCTCCCTCCTCACATCTATATGCCCAAAATGTGGATTTCCTCATCATTGCCACCCCCTTGACCATGGCATATGGCCCTAAGCCCCCTTTATCCCCCTTCCATTCCATCATTATTCACATGCCACCTATTGATTGAAGGATGTAATAGGGGCATGTCCTTCCCCTTAGGGGCTGGGAACACCTACTAGGATCGTTTATTAGCCACTCCTACCTAGGGAGGTAACACTCTTACGTGATCAAAGCCCCAACATTGGAAGGGAAGCACTGTATGAAGTGTTAATTTTCCCTTGATTAACAAGCTTGGTTCACTTATATGCACTAATGATTATTGTATCTGGTTATAAAGATGCAGCACTAAACATTGTGTGTGACTAGAAAGTGCTTTTCGTAATGGACTGGGCAACTTAACTAGGGCCCAAAACCACTAAAGGAACATTATGACAACCTACAGGAGAAGCATTGAGATCCATGGGACTCCTACTACTTCCAAAGCATCATTCCACTCCATGGGCACCTATAGCACCCCTAGGAGTTTGCACTTTGCCCCACATTATTCATGAGATGATGCACTTGGACCAACATGCCCTAGTTGGATCAGCAGTGTACACACAGTTTTGCAGTTGATCCAAGGCCTAGAGGAGGTTTGTCTCACCCCTTGAGACATGGAAGGGCTAGCACCATCCTCAAAGCACTCTACGTTGGAGCAGAATCAGGTTATTCTATCACCAGGAGAGACCCATTTTGTGCCCCAAACACAAAACTGGTTCCATGTGATGATTGGCATGGACACTTGGGGGCCAACCCCTAGATCGTGATTTTTGAAGCATTGTACACTCACTTTGCCACTAGAGGAGCCCAATGCATTCCCTAGAAGGGCCTACACATGCATGATATCAACATTTTGGCCTCTTTGTGGGTTAATTGTTATGTTTCTACATTGGCTATGAGGTTGGCTTGTAACCTCACTTAGTGTTTGCCCATTAATTTATGATTTGAGGGGCTTTAGGCTAAAATTAGAGATCACTGGACACGTATATATGTGAGAGAGATCATTTGATCCTCTTATCATCATCACTTGGAGAATTCATACCTCTAAAAAGAATTTGCACTTGTTTCTTTATTGGCTATTAGGGTATCTTTGATGCATTTCGATGTGTGGAAGCTATTTTGGATTGTCTTTGGAGCTACTTCTTTGGGTGAATGGATGGATTTACTACATGTTATCTTGCAAGTTCTTATTGTTGAAGATTTTCATTTTGAAATTGTCTAATGTATGGAATTGTTGCTTCTAGATTATACTAATTTGTGCTCTAATTTGTTGAAAATTAATTTTTAAAGGTTATCTAGTTGAGAATTGCATATGTTACTCGTTGCATAACATGTAATGAATGTTCCTAGTGGAGGAATTCTTATGACTCTCCATCAAACGCCATTTATCATTGAGTGGGTAAATGTTGGAATTTTGATACCTAGGGCATCAAATTCCAGCCTCCTTAGCAACAAATTAGACTTATCTAGAGCATCCTTGACTCCATATGCCCAAAGGAAAAGAAACTAGTCCAAGTCTTTGGTGATCAACCTTAAACTTTATCCATATTTTTCTCCTCTCAAATTCGGTCCTTTTAAAGCTAGAGAGAAAAACTAGGGCTTGGAGTAAAATTTTCAAGAGGGGGTTTTTTGGTGGTTTGAGAGCCTAAACATCAAGAGGTAGGTCTTGACTACATGACCTATTAATTTGATGGGCATCAACTCAAATTTTATCCACAAAATCTCTTACCTTGGGTGTTGCTCTAAGAGGGAACCCTAGTTTCTTCTCCCTCAACTTGAGGACTTTCTTGAGGTTTTCATGAGCCTTGGATTAGCTTAATAACATTGCGAAAAACCCTTTCCCTCGAGCCTTGACCTTGTGAATACATATTACCATCAGAAAACCTCAAAACCCTATGTCTTGAACCTTCTTTTATAGGGCTTTTCCTAAAGAGTGAAATGCTTCTTTGAAGCCTTGTACCTTTATTGTGACTCTCTTTGAATGAGCTTTAGTAGGGTCACTTTGTACCTTATCATTAGCATATCAATTATAAGTGATTCCTCCATTACCAGGACTCCTCCCATCGGTGAAAATTTGTAAATAGCAAGGGGTTGTGGCTGAGGTGCCATTGGACCTCTACCCCATTGATAACACTTTGTGTAGCTTTTGTCTTGTAGGGTTTCCTTCTCTAAGGCCTCCCAGATTATGTGGTAACAGAACAAGCACAAGGGATGAATAACATGGTAGAGTAGGTGATGACGTGACAACACCATGCAAGATTCTAAAATTATGAGAGAGACCCAGTTCAGATCTAGGCCAATTTATTCATATGTTGGTTCCAAAATTGTCAAAAGATAAAGGGCGTTGGAGATCCAACTTCCAAGTGGCCAAGTCAAATTACTAAAGGGAAAAAGTCCAAGTCAAACTAGCCACTAGAGAGGTCAACTAGTCGTTGGAATAGTGATGGGCTGAGAAGTTAAGTGTTGGACCAAGAAAGTAGCCATTAGAAGATGAATTCAACCTTCAAATGACCAATTTGATTTCCTCTCTCCAAGTTGAGCCTCTCTTGGACCAAGTCGAGTTATTCCAAGGACCTTCTAGTGGACCATTAAGCTACTTTAGTCAACTATTTTATTTGTTGACCATTCTAGACCATTAGCAAATGGATTCACTAACCAAATTGAGAAATTCAGTCAAGTCGACCCTTTTAAGGGAAATCAAAAAATTGTAGTGGAATATTTTATAAAACATTACTAAGTCTCCAACTTGTGGATGACTAGTAAAAAGAGCTCACCTTTTTTGCAAACCTTTGTCCATGTATTTTATATACATTGTGTGAATGGATTTAATTTGTATTTTTTTTAGTCTCATTGTTATCGTGATTCTAATCTAATAATCTCAATAATAAGTAAAACTACATAGTTGTTAACAAGTTGAGCCATCAAGGGGATACTTGATCACATGAAGAGGGAAAACTAGGGGGAAACCCCACTTGGCTTTATTGTTTTGCAAGTGTTGATGTTTGTAGCTTGGGCAAGTACTCTTGCACTGGCCTAGTGTCCACGTGTGTAGAAGTCACCCAAAAGATCTCCCTAGGATACTTACTCTAGGTTAAGCAAGTTGCTTTGTAACTTAGGAAAAGCACAGGGGCATTATGTTGGTTCATTGAGCTAAAGTAAATTCGGGAAAAGTAAGGGAATTTACTTTAGTGATTATGTTTTAATCTTAGCCATAGATCTCAAGTGAGATGAGATCTAATCTCGGCTATCAATCACTTTGGAGATTATGGTTAGGGATTTAGCTCAATGTAAAGTTATAAAAGCAAGGCTAGGGAAAGGGAGAAGACACACCATATAGCGTCACTAGCCTCAAGAGGAGGAGAGTGATACTCCAAAGTGCCAAGTCCAAGGAAGTACAGAAAGGAGCCTGGAAATCCAGATATACCAAGGAGATCAAGCACCAATCTAGGGCAAATTTGTTGGATCAGATCCAAGGCATTTGTATTTTTTCAGTTGGGTGATTATCATAGGACGGGTCACGGGAGCCCAAGTAAGTTTGGATTATTAATGAAAATTTGTGATTGGGCAAGTTCTATTGTGTCATAGTGATTGAGATCAGTATATTTTGCTTCCGCTGAATTTTATTATGTTAAAGAACCTAGCCATGTATTTAACCAATAGATCTGTTAACTCTGCTAGAAATTAAGTGTCGGGTGCTAGGTTTGCAGGAAATTTAACAGCAAGTGTATCACTCCAAGCAACTAGACCATTCTGAAGGGGAGCTTCAAATCACGCAAGAATTCATCTTCATCGCACACTCAAGCTGAAAACTGGAGACGCCACACTAAAGGGGCTGCTCCTAGTTGAGTTTGAACATTTTTTAGGTTATTAAGTCAATAGTGGGGGCGACTTCTCGTGGAGACCAAACCCACTCTCTTGATTTATCCGCAAGATTGACTTAAGAAGGTGCACTTTCACACTCCCACAAGGGTGAGGTCAATTGGGGGCAAGGTATTAATCCAACAACCATTCTATTCCTTTAAAAGTAGAAACTTTTTTTTTTTGCACTAGTTTAGGACTTTGTTTACTTGATAATTTTAATTGATTTATCTTAATATCAAGTTAAAACCCTTGGGGAAATTAAATTTTATTGACTAGTCCAAGGTTAGATAAATGTTCTAAATGATATACTCTATACTTGTCTCTAGCTGATATTTTGCAGATCTGAATGCATTTTGCCTGTTGTACCTGCATAAATCTGCGATAAAACCAAAGACTTCCAGCACTTCACAAGCAAGCCTTACCCAAGAAATCTCTCTAGTAACTCTATTGTGCAAAATATTGTCTATTCTGTTTGTTTAAGTAAATTTCATTTAATTTCCAGCTATATTTAGAGATTGTTCTTAGATCTGGAATTTTTGGGTGATTTGCCCAAGAGGGTTTTAACCCAATTTCTAAAAGAGCAATATCCATCTTACTGGAAATTATCTTTTTCAGCTATCATAGGTTGGGGAGAGACCTCACAAGCCTCAAATTAAGTCCTCAAACCTTCCCACCCCCGGACATAACATCTAGAAATGTTGTATCACTCGGGTGGCTGATTTGGGCTTTAAAAGTTGTTGTCCATGTGTTTTACTCAGACTTTCACAATCTGATTTACAGGACAGCAAGTTGTTTTGTCCTGTAGATCCTAATCTAAGAGTCCAAACAGCAAACAAATTACATATTTGGTTAGCATAAATTCTGCACCAAAAACAATTGGTCGCACGATCTATTTTCAGTAATTTGGTGTCTATTAATCCACTATTTAATTTTCTGTTGCACAATTACATCATAAACAGCTAGACAGTTTTCTGGAAATAGCACCTCCACCTTCAATTGACCCCACATAAAGCACCTGCTTTGTTTGGAATTAGTTGAGGTTATATTTGGTACTCCTTCCTTGACCATTTAGGAGGTTGTTGGGTCTAAACAGCGGGGGAATGGACTGACCAAGGTGTCAGTGGGTCCCTGCCCTATGTGTGCCCATCCAGCAGGCTTGCCGGGATCTTAATGACCCTATTAATCGGATAAGTAATAGGACATATTGCTAAAGTGATTGCCAAGATACAAGCAAGTCATACAAGTTGTACCATTGCTATAACCACCTTTTCTTTATTCACAAACCATATACCTTCTGATCTGGTCAAACATCTTCAGATCTAGCTGTACACCGGATTGTTGTGTGTTTTGTAGCTATTGATAGAAGAGAAAGAGAAGTTTGTTGTCCAGGAAAAGCAAAAACAAATCAAGCCATACTGCTATAATTGTACCCTCTTTTATAGAGGTTGTACACTACCATTTGAGGTGATTTGCATGATTGTAGAGCTACTGGTTCAAGAAGACTACAGAGGGCACCTTGTAAGCTTTTATCAAAGGAATGAAAAGCTTATTAGAAGGATAAATCCCTATGTATGTGCTTCATTTCTTTCATTGTTCATTTTTCAGCTATTATGTGATTTGATCCAATGTTTAGAAATTTAAATTTTTGCCTCTAAGTAAATTATGTTTTTGAGTTATTTAATAAGATAACATTGGGACAGCAGTCACCTGAGCTAGAAAATTTACAAGAACAACACTGCAGGGAGCACCCTCCACCCACATTCTTTGTTCCCAAAGCGTGCTCCCAGAGGGAGCATTTAGACCGAGCAAAGGGATTGGTTTATGTGCAATACAGCTTGAGGTTGTTGTCTCATTATTGTCAGGCAGCAAACAATGATAGAAAATATGTGTCTTGCGACAACAATTCTCAAGAGTCTAATTTGGAGGTTGGAGCCATAGTTTACAGTGCTTGAATCCTAAACTTTTGGGTGATCATGATGGTGATCATATTCAAGCCTCAAGGAGAAGAGATGCCACCCCCATCCACTAGCAAGTTTCTAGATGCAATAGCTTTGCCTTTTGCTTCATAACATCCAACGCTGCATTCAAACCATGTAGTTGTTGGTCGTGTTCCATGAACACTTCCACCTACTCCTACTCCCCTTGTTCATAGATCATAGGAAAAGAAACTAGAAATTTCTCGTGGAAAGAGGAAAGCTCAGTAGATACTAGATCTATTTATCTTTTTCCTGTTTAGAAGTAGTCTCTAGAACTTAGTATTTTGTCTTAATTATGGCCCATTTTGTAAACATTATATTTCAATTTAATGAACTTTGAACCTACCTTTGAATTATTGACTACATCTTACAACCCTTTGGTAATGAATATGATGCTTTGTTTCATTTCATTGTTGATGTTCTCGGTACAATTTGTTGATGACAAAATTTATATGTTGAAACTTGGAACTTGAAGGTTGATGAGGTGGTTGATGATTGATCATTTGATAGCAATGTTATGAATTATAACTACTAGATGATTAATATTATATGCGTATTAAATGGTTGATGCTTTAATGATTATTATTAATCCATTAGTTAAATATATGTTTTCATATTTTCTGCAGCTAATTCACCATTCTGCATGTTTTTAAGATATAACGAATCAAAATATATTTAAATATGTATCATATAAAAAATGTTCTCAAATTGCTCCACGCTTGGAAGTTTTTTAAAATTTCTGCTTCCCACTCCCGCTTCCTGCTGTCAACAGCCTTGATAGAGAGTTTCAGCCCACAGCACCTTGAGAAATGGAAAAAATCAAATAATGACAGTGAAAAAGAAGTTAAGCCGTTAAGAGATGAAAGTGAAGTTGAAGATGAGAATCTTCAATCTGAAACAGGAAAGAGAGCAAAGTGATTAACTTTAAAATTTTAAGCTTAAAGCAATAATCATAAAAATGGATACAAAGGCCACTAATGGCTTCCTTAAACAGTGGTTCAGTGGAGGATTACTACCCATATATAAGAAAACGATGTGTAGTGTAGACTTTGAAATGTGGAGTAGACATGCCAAACCCACCCTAGGATGACATGGCAGTCCTCAATCCCATCCTCGCCATAACTCACGAGTGCCAAAGCTCCTCCTTTGTGTGTCCCTACAATGCCCCAAACTGAAACAAGTGATTTTGGCCTCCCCTTTGATGTTCAGTAATACAAGATGATACCCCTAGCCTAAACCTTGGTCTCTTTTACCCTAGGCCACATATTTGGTCATAGTAAACAAATGGCATCCCTATTTAAGTCTCTCTCTAGTTAATTGGACCAATTTTGGGGCTTGTGCATCATACATGCCACTGTTAATCACAGAAGCCCCATCCAGGTCCACAAGCGCCCCCAATTCCATTTAGGCATGCCTATTTATGAGTTTACTTCAGTCAAATTCCCTATTATTCAATGGTTTAAGAGTGTGCCCTGAACAGCGTATTTCCCTGTGTATACTGCCCCTGTGACCTGCTGCTTGCAAATAACTATAAAACAAAGGACCTTTTTTCTTGGTTTTACTTACAGTTTTCCCCAAATGTTTACAGTTCAAAGTTCAAACAGTGAACACCGGTGGTTTGACAGTTACAGAAAGGGTGTTGGTTCCTCTTTCTGTGCAGTCAGGCCATCCAAGCATTCTCAGATCTATATATAGTAGTGTTGCCAATATCTCTAATTTTAACTAATATTCCAATTCTTTCAATTTTTTCAAGAAGCCAATTTTTCTTAGCTTTTCAAGACCAAATTTATGCTTGTCAATTTTTGCTGATATTTCCAATAAGTTTCTTTCAATGTTCCACCAAGACTTCGGCACGGGGAGACGCGGGTGCGGGGAGACACACAAAGGGGACGTGTGGAAGTACCCTCAAATTTTAGGGAAATTTAGGGGGGGACGGGGGGACGTCGGGGTTTTTAATATATATATATATATATATATATATATATATATCAAATTCATATTCTATAATGAAAGCATAAATACAATAATACATACGTAATTGAATTAAATAATGAAATACACTGATCCATACTCATCATCCTTACTAATACATACATGATTCATCCATAGACCACGAGATTCAATAATGAAATACTCTGATCCATATTCATTATTCATTATTCACCATTCTAGAATCTACATTGATTTAAAAATTAAATTCATCATTCTAGATTCTAAATTGATTTAAAATTTAAATTCATCATTCTAGAATCTAATTAGTACTAAGAAAAATGGACTATAATAGATACTGAAATCTAAATTCTGGAATAGTAAAATGATATAGCTAAAACTCAAAAACAGTGGAGTGATGAGTCTAAAAGTCACTCTAAAGTACACAAAGGGCTTGGTGCTCTTGATTAAATACTAATTCCATACCCCCTTGTACATGACAAAATGCAATGGAAACATTACAATCCATCGAATCCTGAATTCCTGAAAAACTGTTAAGTCTGCTGGATTTGAGTGAGATCTAAAATTCTACTTTCTCCATATGAAATCCAATGAGGTCCGAACCACTCTCAAACATTCTGAGTCATTTCATGCTAATGTTAAAAATTTAAGTAAAAGTGACATTCTCCTTTAATTTTAATATTCTCCTTTGATTTTAATTTAAAAATTGAAAGAGAACGTCACTTTTACTTTAAGAATTTAACATTACCATGAATTGCATAGCATTAGTAGGGAAATATGATGAAATACTAGGTTTTCCCTGTCATAAATCATTGTTTAAAAGCAAATTTAAGGGGGGACGCATAGCCCATTTTGAGGGGGGACGCTTAGGCGTCCCCCTTTTGGGCAGTCGCGTCCCTCACACTAGGGAAACGTTCCCTCATGCGTCTCCCCAAAAGGGGGACGTGGGGAAACGTTTCCCCAGACGTCCCCCCATCCCAGGTGCATGGGGTGCGAGGGGTGCGCGCACCCGACCCTGGGGGACGCGTGTTTCTTTCGTTTGGCAATATATTCCTCTAACGTGATATTTGTAACAGTCATTTATACCACTCTCTCACTCTTTGTTAAGGCTATCTACCTGTCTTTGCTAGCTATAGATTACTAGATAGGCTAGAGGTAAGCTAATAAGTAATCACCACATTGACATGTGGATTGTACTTTTCATTTATCATAACATCCATCTCTCAGCTTTTCTTGAAATATTTCATCTACAATATTAATTGTTGCACATAAAAATGAGCTTTATTTCCTGCACTCTTTACTGAAGCCATAGAGGATAAATTCAATGTTTCAGTTGAATCTGACACTTATTAAGTACCTTAAGCATG
Source organism: Pinus taeda (assembly GCA_000404065.3). Classification (NCBI taxonomy): domain Eukaryota; kingdom Viridiplantae; phylum Streptophyta; class Pinopsida; order Pinales; family Pinaceae; genus Pinus; species Pinus taeda. Next base: position 222,805 of record APFE030320244.1, read on the forward strand.
ACTACGATCTGGGGCATTTTCTTCCCACTTGTAATCCCTTAGATACAGGTGATGCTTTCACCAAACACTTAGATAGAATAGACAAAACGTAGCAAAGCAGGTACAGACTGATCACACAATAATGACCAGGCATTCACAAACTTCACTAAATACAAGTACAAAGCCCTTAGATTGCAGATATGTAATGTTCCAAACTAGGAAAAATAGTGCTATGCAAAGCAAACAATAAAAATAACACCATAAAATTGAAACATTCAGTGCACACCCATAAAAAGTCGAGGAATAACCAGCAGTTGAGCCATTTTATTATAATCTGGGAGAAAAGTACAATAATGTGGAAGTGGTGCACCTGGGCTCGCCTCAATGGCAAGCGTGATCAAGCCCAAGTGGTAATATGTCAAGCCCAGATGGCACAAATAACCGCTGCAATGATGCTTTGCGTTGCCCTTGTGAAATTGTGTTGTCTGCTGCAAAGATGTTGCTGGAAACCCCACCTCCGGTCCTTAGAAAATTACAGGAAATTAACCCCAGCCTTTCCACCAAATACCTAGAATAACCCACGAAGAAATTGGCCAAATGTTGACCTCGGAAATTTGGACCAAATTCCCCTTAGCTCCTCTAGTTGCTGGCTGAGTTGGGACCCTTGTTTGACCCCTTAGATCTGCCCGGAAAAATCTATAAAATTAGGTGTGATCCTTGCCCAAAACCCAGAAAAAACCAAAAATGGTTTCCCTTGGTTCTGACCTTTAAAAATTGACCCTTCACAGCTTACCCCTCTAATTTCGAATTTTGTTGTTGTGAATGGTCCTGTCAATCTCTGCTCTCCCAACTCCAACAATCCTCCTCAAATGGCCCTCCAAATGATCTCTTACTTCTCTCGATCAGCTCCAGCTCTACAATTCCTTCCTCCAACTCCCACGTGAGCCCAGTGATGGCTCTCTACGCAGGCCCAAGTGACTGTAAATCGAATTGCTCCAATGCAGCAACCTCTTGCTCCAAAACTCTCCCGAAAGGTTGATCCTCCACTATAGCTCCAATCCCCAAACTCCCCCAACAATTGCTACCCGGATGAACCCACAAGCAACACTTGTGTGTTCCCATTTTGCGTCCTCTAGAAACACGTATTGGCTGAGACAAATGCTGAATGATATGAGTGTGAAACTCCACTGGCTCTCCTCCAGGGTATTACAAATTGTCTTCCTAAGGTGGCACTCGAAGTCCACCGAAGCAAGGATTGAGATCTCCGCTCGAAGACACTCGTGTGCTAAACAACACAGTAACCCGGCTAAGCAGCTCAAGCAACCAAGGTTGAGTTCAATATGTCAAAAGATAAGATGTTGAAATGAGAAGAGTTGCCTTCCTTATATAGATTTCGTAGAGCACATTTCCCTCCATCATGGGTCCCTCACTTAACCATCGATTTCCCCTCTATGCAAATCAAACTGGGGAATGTGTATTCTCCTAGGTGCGATCCTTGCCCAAAACCCAGAAAAAACCAAAAAGGGTTTCCTTTGGTTCTGACCTTTAAAAATTGACCCTTCACAGCTTGGCCCTCCTCCAATTTCGAATTTTGTTGCTGTGAATGGTCTTGTCAATCTCTGCTCTCCCAACTCCAATAATCCTCCTCAAATGGCCCTCCAAATGATCTCTTACTTCTCTCGATCAGCTCTAGCTCTACAATTCCTTCCTCCAACTCCCACATGAGCCCAGTGATGGCTCTCTACGCAGGCCCAGGTGACTGTAAATCGAATTGCTCCAATGCAGCAAACTCTTGCTCCAAAACTCTCCCGAAAGGTTGATCCTCCACTATAGCTCCAATCCCCAAACTCCCCCGGCAGTTGCTACTCGGATGAACCCACAAGCAACACTTGTCTGTTCCCCTTTTGCGTCCTCTAGAAACACGTACTGGTTGAGACAAATGCTGAATGATATGACTGTGAAACTCCACTAGCTCTCCAACAAGGTAGTACAAATTGTCTTCCTAGGGTGGCACTCGAAGTCCACCGAAGCAAGGATTGAGATCTCCGCTCGGAGACACTCGTGTGCTAAACAGCATAGTAACCCGGCTAAGCAACTCGAGTAACCAAGGTTGAGTTCAATATGTCAAAAGATAAGATGTTGAAATGAGGAGAGTTACCTTCCTTATATAGATTTCGTGGAGCACTTTTCCCTCCATCGTGGGCCCCTCACTTAACCATCGATTTCCCCTCTATGCAAATCAAACTGGGGAATGCGTATTCTCGTAGTGTGGTGGCCCCCACGTACAAATTAACCACATCGAAATAATTCTACTAGGTCTAGCCTCCTAATAAAATTGAATGGGCCCCAACACCTCCAAAACCAGCCCCAAAATGTAGAAATTAATCTTGTTCCAAAATAATTTAGGAAGGGACATTACAGTCCTCCCCTCCCAAATGTTGCTTGTCCCCAAGCAACTTTAGTGCCGGATGCTCAAGTATGCGCTCGCCCTCCCAAGTAGCATCCTCATCTAGCAAGCTCCTCCAATGCAACAAAAATTGTTTGTCCTCAAGCAATGCCTGAGCAAGCATCCTCTCTAACTGTTGCTACCCACTGTCACTGCAAAATGTGCCAGGGTCCCAGATGTGCCACTGGATCGTGCCTAACCTCTACACTGTCCTGATATGAAAGAGTCCTTCTATACCAGGATCCCAGTCCATCATGTCCAACATGAAGCTCCCCTCACTCCACTCATTATCTTGCCCGGTACAAGTTCCAGAAGTCCCCTGCTCCATCAGTGACTCGCTAAAGCCCACTGGAAGATCTGTATGATCTCCCCCTGTAGTTATCGACACATCCCCAAAGGTTATTGCACTGTGAAGCCCCAGTTCCCTGCTAGTCCCAGAGTGGTGCCACCATGTTGACATTGTGCTACTCTGACTATGTCATACTCCCCATCATGCGCAAACAGTATCCTCCTCTCCCGGAACTCGATGATGGAATACTGAAACAGGCGAGACACATCCCGGCTGGGCAGCTCCATGGCGCCAAGGCCTACTCATCGAAATCTAACTCTGAACTTGTGCAACAATAGTGAATGTATGCCTCCTCGTATGATGAAACCCTCTGTGAACCCCCATGTGTCATCCCAAGAGCGAACTATATCACTCTCTGCCACGACTCCGCTCATCACGAGTGATCTATCGATCAACTGAATCCCTACATCCCATAGCCAAACTTGCTACGGCATAGCCCTGACAACTGATGGAATCCCTTTGGCCCTCATCTCTAATCCCTGCATGCCACCCATATATAAGCTCCATACATCATGAACTAATCTGAGGCATGCTAAACTGTCTTGTGCCTGCCACTGTGTAGTACTAATGACCACTGGAAACCATGTGTGCCAAATAGCTACCCCTGAATGCAAACAATAGATGGGTATCTGATACGCGCAATCGACTCAGTGTATGCGTATCCATCCTGCTCCCGCCAATCATTGACACTAGTTCGACTACCCACCCCCTGGAGAATGTACCGATACAATGTCAGGAACCTGGATACATATTGGGCAATTGTCTCAGTCGTACATAGTATCCTCTGCTCATGCATGGTCCAGACATGCCCTATGGAAAGAGTGATACATGTCTCCCCTGTGACCAGCTCCCCAAGCATAGGATCAGTGATGAATGATATGACATCCCTGTCAGTGATCAACTCATCCCTCGACCCGTGGCTGTCAACTCGTGCACTGACTCGATGCCCCCATTGAGAAGTCTCCCCTCTATCGCACCAAGTGTCATCCAAATATCTTGGGTGAGCTCCCTGTCCCCTATTGCTCGTGCCCAGAGTATCAAAGGGCAACAACCAAAACGCTAATTCCTGTAAGTGATGTAGAAGAGGGTCAGGCATGTGAGTCCCCACGAATACCATCAAGTATCACTCATTTGCGTCGCCATCGATCCTGGGTGAACTACACCAAAGGTATGCTCGGTATCACCGTCCATGGGTGTCCCTAGAGGCAACACTTCCAAGACCTCATTGTGCAGCACCATACACCTTTGCATACCATCGATCATCCCAGTGCTCCTGGACATGCCACTGTACACCGTGGCCTACCCTTGTACATTGTTGGATACCCTTGGCTACAACTATACCATCCTGTACCGTCCTGCTTCCCGCTTGTGTCACTGCACCTGTCACTCTCCGCATGTACCCGATGCAATGTGAGGCACTCCCACTCCATAGCATAGTCCAACATGTTACGACACACCCTAATGCGTCTCCATACCCATCTGCAGACCACTACTCCACCCTAGATGCTCATACCATTCCTGAATGAAATGGCCTAAATCTATGTCCATATGCATCGACCCCCATCCAACTTGTATCATCACCTCCACTATCGCATCACCAAGCTCTCCTATGAGGGGACCTCCCCTCAAAGTCCTGCCTAAGGGACCCAAGAAGTGAATCTCCCCAAGTGTCAACAACAATGCCCCCACTGCTCTACTCCTCTGTGTCCCACACAAATGCGAAGAATCCCCAACTCCATATAAGGCACCGTCTAGAGGCCTGCCAATGCCACCTCCTCCAACAAACTCCTACCAGAGTATGTTGATCACTGAGGGATCCTGTGTACAAATGCCATACCAAGGCAACCAAAAGAGTTTGTCCATAAACTGGTTGGCCACTGATGCTGACCAAAAATCCCCAAGCGGAGGTGCACGCTCAACTGCTAGGTCAATTGTACCCTCTAGGCCTTAGTTAGCTGGTATACCTGGGAAATGATAGGCGGTCCCTCTTGGATCCCAATGCCAGTCGGGGCTTCTAGCATCCCCAGTGTCTGGAAACTCCTGTTGAGCTCCACCTGGGTCCACTACCATCTCCATAGCCCACTCCACTGGGTACCAACTCAGAATCTCTCGCCATCCAACCCCAAGAGAGAGATCGAATGCACGAACTCCAACACATAGAACAATCCCAGCATGCGGGTGCTACACCCTATGCAACTCAAGTCGTCTCATCTCGCTATCCTGATCAAAACATGAAATCTGACGAGGTAGCCTTGTCTCTCTCTGTCCAATGGGCCAAGGTAACCTAACAGTGTTGCCAACCCTATCTATGTATGCCCGAAGAGGGCTGCTCTCATGCCCCATTGTGCACTCTAGCTACACCAGTAGGGAATCCAACCGCTCCCCAACATAAGTCAATTTGGTCGTGGACTTGGCACAAACCGCTCTCATGCCCTCTAGCTCCTCGTTCTGCTGCAGAATAGCCTCACGCACTAATGCAACCTTCCTTTGTAATGCTAGAAGGTTGGCCTGAAACTAGTGGCACTGTCGTGGGCATCTAGCACTTGTAAACTCAGTCACAACTCCAGATACCTCAGCAATTGTTGGCATCTCGTCCATGGGTGGCTCCTCCTCAACAGATGGCTCTATGTGCGTAGGCTCTATCCTCTCCACCAAGGTGTCAACTGGGGCTATCAAAGAGGTCTTCAATAAAGGTGACTCCTGCACCACACCAGGTATATCAATGTGCTCCTCACCATCCTATGGGCTCTCAGCATCATGCTCAACCTCCTTTAGCTCCTGATATTTGAAGCCAAGTCTCCACTAGCAAAAGTGCCCCCCTAGTCTCACACTCTAACTGTCTCTGTCCTTGTTCATCCCTTCCTGGAGATTTGGTGCCGTGATCTGATCAACTTTCCCCACATGATGTAGATCGTTGCACCCCCATGGCCTACACACCTCTCACGTCTCTGTTGTAAGGGTGAGGATGGGTTTGGTGTGTCACCCTCCTCAACTGGACCAACCTCTCATTGTCCCAATGAATTCTACCCCAGAATTTCTGCATACTGGATTTCATTTGAGCCATGGGTTTGTCTCTAGTTTAACCCGTCACTATGCACTCATACCCAAAGCCTCTATGATCTTCTAGCTAACTTCCCACAGCTGGGCCAAGATCATGCTTTGATAACACTGTAATGTTCCAAACTAGGAAAAATAGTGCTATGCAAAGCAAACAATAAAAACAACACCATAAAATTGAAACATTCAGTGCACACCCATAAAAAGTCCAGGAATAACCAACAGCTGATCCATTTTATTATAATCTGGTAGAAAAGTACAATAATGTGGAAGTGGTGCACCTGGGCTTGCCTCAATGGCAAGCGTGATCAAGCCCAAGTGGTAATATGTCAAGCCCAGATGGCACAAATAACTGTTGCAATGATGCCTTGCGCTGCCCTTGTAAAATTGTGTTGTCTGCTGCAAAGATGCTGTTGGAAACCCCACCTCCGATACTTAGAAAATTATGGGAAATTAACTGCAACCCCTCAACCAAATACCCAAAATAACCCACAAAGGAATTGGCCAAATGTTGATCTCGGAAATTTGGCCCAACTTCCCCTTAGCTCCTTTAGTTGCTAGCTGAGTTGGGACCCATGTTTGACCCCTTAGAACTGCCCAAAAAATTCTATAAAATTACGGGTGTGATCCTTGCCCAAAACCCAAAAAGGGTTTCCCTTGGTTCCAACCTTCAAAAATTGACCCTTCACAGCGTGGCCCTCCTCCAATTTCGAATTCTGTTGCTATGACTGATCCTGTCAATCTCTGTTCTCCCAACTCCAACAATCCTCCTCAAATGCCCTCCAAATGATCTCTTACTTCTCCCGATTAGCTCCAGCTCTATAGTTCCTTCCTCCAACTCCCACGTGAGCCTAGTGATGGCTCTCTACGCAGGCCCAAGTGACTGTAAATCGAACTGCTCCAATGCAGCAACCTCCTGCTCCAAAACTCTCCCGAAAGCTTGATCCTCCACTGTAGCTCCAATGCCCAAACTCCCCTGGCAGTTGTTGCCCGGATGAACCCACAAGCAACACTTGCATGTTCCCCTTTTGCGTCCTCTAAAAACACGTACTGGTTGAGACAAATGCTGAATGATATGATGTAAAACTCCACCGGCTCTCCTCCAAGGTAGTATGAATTGCCTTCCTAGGGCACTCGAAGTTCACCGAAGCAAGCACTGAGATCTCCGCTCGGAGACACTCGTGTGCTAAACAACATAGTAAGCCGACTAAGCAGCTCGAGCAACTAAGGTTGAGTTCAATATGTCAAAAGATAAGATGCTGAAATGAGGAGAGTTGTCTTCCTTATATAGGTTTCGTGGAGCACTTTTCCCTCCATCACGGGTCCCTCACTTAACCATCGATTTCCCCTCTATGCAAATCGAACTAGGGAATGCGTATTCTCCTAGTGTGGTGGCCTCCATGTACAAATTAACCACATCGAAATAATTCTACTAAGTCTAGCCTCCTAATAAAACCGAATGGGCTCCATCACCTCCAAAATTGGCCCCAAAATGTAGAAATTAATCATGTTCCAAAATAATTTAGGAAGGCACATTACAAGATAGTTGTGACAGGCTGAGTAATCACTCTTCAAATACACCATCCTTAAAAGGATATGCCATCCATTACTTTAATTTTCAACAACAAAATATGCTACAATCCAATATTTGCCTAAATTCTGTCAAAAACCATAGAATGAAAAATTCTCCAGAAATTTTATACAAGAGGGAGGGAATTTTAACAATTATTATAATAAGCATGTAATGTCATGTGCTTTGTAGATATTGAACTTAGGTCTATATCTTTACAAGTGGATGAAGAGAATCTGCAACCAGATATGGTAAGTTGTGTTTGCAACACTAAAAATCTGGCACTCTGCCATGTTATTTCACAACATATTTCAATTAAAGAAAACAATTCAAAAAAACATGAGTCAGTCAAATTATATTCCATGCTGCTAGAAAAAGATGTCCTTGCACAAAGAAGACAATATCAGGCCAATTTATCAATTTTTCATTACTTTGACATGAATATTATTACAGCTACTGTCACGGTAATAAAAAGAGGAATAAATATCAGATATCTTAAGCATCAGGTTAATATCATTTACCTTTGTTGAACCAGCATCAATGCTGTTTGATACCAATTCCTCTACAATCTGTGCAAAATCTGTCAAAAGTGTGCTGGAGCGCAGAGAGTTGAAAACTGCCTCGGGAAGGCGAGCAATATACCCCATCTATGGTATATTGAGTGAATCCCTGCTAACAATGTTTTCATCAAAACTCTACCAGAGAACATAGGACATACAAATGTTATCCATATTTGAAACAGAAATATATCTATCAACAATTCCAATTGTATTATTAAGGGAATCTCTCCGACCTGTTTTGGAAGGAGGTGCAGTGGCTGTTGCTGATAAAGTGGTCAGATTGACAAAATTAATGTAATCTCACATTTACCATGGAAAATGAAAAGTCAAATAATTTACATCCACCAAATTGTGATACTCTAGATCAGATCTCTGGGTATTGCATCATATGTAAATAGAATCACAGTGGTAATCTTGTTCCTGGGATTTCTCTGGTCTTAAAGCACAACAGAGATCACCTCAAAAATAAAATCAGGGTATAGCAAAGGAGGGGCGAGCTGTGGAAGATAACCACTTGATCTATGATTCTATAGTAGCTACTTGAGATGGTCACTCAATGACATGAACAGGGAGGAGAACGAAGGCCTTGAAGATCTGCATAGACTTAAAATCCATTTGGAATATTTACACGTTCACGGCATCAATTAAGTGTGCTATGATTGACTTATGGATAATTGAAGCCAAAATTAACCAAAATCTCATAAATAGCAGTGCTAACAGCAACCATGGGGATGCCTAAGAGCTAAGCCACCGGGTTCACGTTTGTGTTTGAATTTGGCAACTATGGAATTCAAAAATAAAAAAAAGGAGCGTCTGTGCAAGAAAATACAATTAAATTCGCCTTTACGATCAGCAAAGAGAACTAAACAAATTTTATTTCAACTTTCTCAAAACATGTTACAACTTAAGTTCAAAAATGCATATCAATGTATGTGCGCTTTAGTCTAACAAAAAAGGAGACAATTCCTTAACTGTTACTTTCCATTTTTTACTTTTTTACCTTATTTTCAAAGAAACAGATAGTAATTTATATTAGAAAGAAAATATGGATTTTGGGCCAGAACCATTACATAATTCTGTTGAAGAATCTAGGGCAAAATAACATTAAATGTCTTTTTACTTATTAGGATTAACTTCTTCTTATTATTATTATCGTGTGTTCTTCAATCATCAAACAGCTACCAAAACAAGAAGATCAACAAGATACAAGTACACAGAATGTAGGCTCCAAGCCAGGGCAAAACCTCTCCTCTTGAGAGGAAAACTCTTCAATCCCTTCTTATAGATTCTTTATTGACGAATACCAAGAGCTTTGACCAACACTAAAGCCCTTCCAACACCAAGATCAGCTTCTCAATAACGTGCTTGCTTTACTGCTTTCTAAACCCAGCAAAATCTTTTCCGACAACACTACTTCAACCTCCAGCCACAGATTTTCAGCCCTAACTGCAGATCTGCAACTTCGGCCCCCTGGCAGTTGCTGCTACTTCGCACGTGTGGACAAGAATTGCTTCTTCTTTGCCTCCAGCTACCTCACTTGACCTAATTTGACTTCTGGATCTAGAAGGGAACTTTGTTGGCCCTTCTTTCAGCCCTTTTTCATCAGATCAAAGTCAAACCCTCACAAGGAAACCCTAGCTTGACTGCAGAAACCCTAGATAAAAGCTGCAGAATTTCAGCCTCCTTCGCTGCACGTGTGGAGAGAAAAAAAGGAAGAGAGACCCAAAACACTTCTTCTTCTTCTGCCTTCTTCGTTATCCTTTTCTGCTTCTTCCTTTGCTTGAGAGAGAGAAAAGATTGATTGTGTCCAAATGAGGTCGAATTGCCTCCTATATATAGGCTTCCTAGGGTACGAGTTCCAGCTTCTAGGCCGACTTGACAGGCTGGCAGGCTGACTTGGTCTTGGAGGGCTCAGTGAAATAAAAAAATAATTAATTTTACAATTTACAAGATGCCCAATGGGGTCTTCCTATTATGACAATGTCCCTATTTGACTTCTTGACCTAGGGCACTCCTAGAAGCACTTTCAATTAGTGCTTGACCTATAAAACAAATTTCATGGACAAGAAACCCAAGCTCAATCATAATAATAATCATTTTTTTTCTTCTTTTACAAAATACAAGAATCAAAAGTACATTTCAGATTTATGAAGACCGAACCTAGTTATACTTTCTTCAACAAACTCTTCATGTTCCAAAACTGTACTGCATTCAGAGGCCCATAAGTATAGAAAATTTGTTCTTGCAACAATTTTTACCAACTATTCTAAATAAATGCCTGCTATATTCTCGGCAAAAAACTCCTAATAGCAATATATATCTACATAACATCAAAGGGTTTCAGAAGCTAGTAGTTTATCTGCCAGAGGAAGGTCTTGGTTCATCAACTTCTCCATGCAGTTTGAGTCCCCATCCTTATCTTGTTGTTCCTGCCTCCCGAGTGCTTCTAGCTTTTTTCTTCACGGGTTCATTGCCGGTCCCGGCCGCTTCCACAGTGAACTTGATGCCGCTGCTAGAGTTTTCCTCAAGCTCAAACACCCTAATATCCAATGCTGTCAATTCAGTGCGAATTTAATTGTTCCAATTTACTCTGTAGTAATTCATGTTTGGTATCCATGAGCAATTGATATGTCTTCTGCTGCTTCTCCTCCACAAAGCTCCTCTATTTGAGGGTGCTCAGCAACACTTCAACAGATTCTAGCAATCTTGCCAGCAGCCTTTCATTGTAACCTACTCGTCCTCCTGAAACTAATCCCCCAATTCCGCCATAGCAGAACTATGGTGCTCCATGCCTCAGGCTTCAAAAGTTAATAGCCGCCTCTATTCACAATTGTGGACACTCAACAGCAGCACAGAGCAAGATCGAAGAAGAGCACAGAGCCATACAAAACCTCATCTTCCTCTGAACCACCACCCTAGATCATTGAATTGCGGAGCTTCCAAATCCATGCCTGAATCTCGGCAAATTTCTAAAAATGTCAATCGAATGATACAAAGGAGGAGAAGTATTAACGCAATTCTGCAATGAATTGAATGCGCTAACAGGGTCGAAGCTCCACTCGCATATGTAAACTCCTTCTAGCCTTGAAGTATTAAAACCTTACGTCACTAGTGTATGCAATTTACATCCTTTGATCGCCAAATGTTATGATAATTTAGACAGGGATTCATCTTCTTTGGTCTGTGTAACCGGAAATTTTATGTTTGCCACCATTCCCTACATGCTTGCGCAGAATTACAAGCCGAGGTCCGAATGCTTGTTGGGAGGAATGTTTGGGCAGATTCTGTCTTCAGATCTCATTCAATTTTTCGACTAAGAAAGCCTTTATAATTTTTATTATGGTCGTAATGTTTGATTTCAAGATTCATGGAATTGGTGAGTTAAGAATCAACCCTTGATCCAATTCTAAATTCCCCGACTCCAATGTGGTTCCTCTATTGGCCAATGAATCTGCCATTGTATTCAGTTGTCTGACTCTATACACGTGGAAGAATTCAATTTGCTAAAATTGTAATGATTACAAAACGATCCCCTAAAGAATGTGATCCTTTAGCTTTCCACATCTGACGAATTACAATCATTAAATCTCCAAATGCTGATATTTTGGTGATTTTCTTTGTTATTGCTATTTCCAATCCCTACCAAAGCGCTAGATATTCAGCTTGGTTAATGGATGTGACACCCAATCCCTAGGCATATTGAATCTCTATTTGTTCATTGGGGCAAAGGATAACCCCTCCCGCTCCTGCCACCCCTTACTTTGCATTTTTTTATTAAAAGGAAATGCATGGTAATTAAATTTGCACATACTAGAGATTTGACAAATATCAATTTTGGGGGGAAATTAATTCCATACAGCCTAACAGTGTTCAATAAAGTTTTTGATAAACAATAAATGGGTTATCAAAGTTGGTTTAGTTTTTGGAGATATGCTTCTAAGGAAATAATAAATACAAAATAAGCAACAGCATATTATTAAAGAAAAACTAGAAGCCAAGTGGGTGACTATTATAAAGACACAATGAAGGCATTTAAAGAAATTCCCATGTGAACTAAATGCCTAGACCTAATAAATATCATATCAAAACCATCCTTTGGCCTACAAATCAATACATCCATACAAAATTTTAAGGTCTGGTAATTAAAACCCCATAGGGTGAGATACATTGATATAAACATAAGCAATAAAGCACCTAGAACCAAAATTATAAAAAAAGGTGGATGGTCATCATCATTCAGCTTCAAGGGACACCCCAAGGATTTGGGAGATTTCTCCCCCACTAAGGGTTTCACCCATCATTACATTCCTCCTAAAGCCACAACATGTCAAAAATCACCAATGGAATACCTGAAATTTTGTCATCCAAGGGCTAGCAATGGGTTTGTCATGGCGACCATATGTCCAACTCCTATGTTTGCATTTTCTCACTTGTACACCAACACACTACCATGTCTAACATTGGCCAACAGCCCAAACCACTAAATAGATAAGATCTTTGACAAGAGTGTTGTGATGGGGCACAAGATCCAGCTAAGGAAGAGTCGAGTGAGACCCTACTCATCATACATGGAATCTTGCCCCAAAAATCAAATAGTTGATGCAAACACTCAATATACAAAGAAACATTGTCCACTTGGACGTCCATGCGCAAGGAAAGACTACTCATAATTACCAATTTGTCAAAACAAGAAAACTCTCATGGCTTATACAACTAAATATCATTACAACATTTTCAAACATGAAATAAAATATCTACCCTAACATTTTGCCATGTTGCATCAATATTGATAGTCTAACATAAGTTATTTCCCAATATAGTTGACTTCCAAGTAAGTAGGGGTGTGGGGAGGCGATCATATAATTATGCAACCTAGTCCTTGTTACCCATCCATATGCATGGGTAACAATAAAAAATAAAAAAAACCCTATGATGCAACTTGCCCGCCAACAACCCCTACCATGATCCACAGGTTGCCAGCGTCAAATGCCTATCACCCATTCTTTGATCCAGTGTTATCAGAACTAGTGGAACCAGCCGATCCAACTTGTTTGGAGGCAAAACCAATTTGACTGGTTGCCCCAAAACGAAGAAGGTCAGTATGGTATCGAACTAGAAAAGGATGGCTCAGTACTGAACCAGCTAGTTTTGTAGGGAACCAACCAATTCCATATAACATTGTGTGATGTGATTAAGAACCCATGAAACCCAATTCCAAAAAAAAAAAGACAATAATTTATGAGTGGGGCAACCTAATACTCAACCCTACGGCCCTAATAATGCTATGTAATTTTCATAGAGGAGAATGTCACTTCATCCTTTCACTTCAATTTTTAAAATTATCATTAATTGTTTCAAGATCATTGAGAGTGGTTCCAGCTTCCAACCTCATTGGATTTTGTATGAAGAAGGTAGAATTTTATATCTCGTTCAAAATTCAGTAGACTTAACAGCTTTCAATATTTCAGGATTTGCGGGATTGCAATGTTTCCATTGGATTCTGTCATATATGTGGGTATGAAACTAGCATTTAATTAAGAAAACCAAGCCCTCTACGTACCTTGATGTTGATGACAATAATTATGGAACTCCACTATCATGAAACTAGTAAAAATGTATCCTTCGCTCAAGAAAAATCAATGATTTGGAGTGTTAAGGTTTTTCTACCTTATTTGAATTCTAAGAGGGTGTTATTGATGATGAGGATCCTAATTTAGACAATGATTTTGATGATATGTAGATATTTGTTTTAGCATGATTTATTTTACTCTAGAGGCCATTTAGAGCCTCTTTGTTGATGTATTTTTGGTTCAAAGTTGATTGCACTCGATGCTATCTTGGTTATGTGCACCCTTGCTATAAATATGAGAAGCTTTGTGTGTGTGTGTGTGTATATATATATATATGTTGGAGATAATACTGAAAGGGGGGTGAATCAGTATTATCAGATCAATAATTTAATTTCCCAAACAGATTTATATACGTTACTTCAGCTAAGTGAACTAGCGTGTACACACGACTGTACTTAAAACAACTAGCGTATATGCAGAGAACTTTTGATTTAGACAATTTATCATGTATTGAACTTTAACCAGTATATCAGAGATTTATTAGACAGTGCAGTAAAAGCAGAATAAAGCATCACACATAAGAAACACACATGAACACTAAGATATAAGGTGGAAACCCAATGTGGGTAAAAAACCCACCTATTGTTGTCGTCTCTGTCTTCTTAATAATAAGAAATCTGTTTACAATCTGTACTGGTGCAAGACTCATACCAGTACGCAGGCACCCACCTGCAGAAGGCTACAACCTTCTCTCGTTCTCCAGCTACTACTGGAAGGGAGCTACAACCCCCTAGCTCTTTTACTAGCCAATATGTTTACTAGTACATAGGTGCCAGCCTACAGAAAACTCCACTCTTCTACCAAGGGCCACGTTTCATGAATTTTCACACTGGATACTCCTGGAATACAACACCACAATTTGAAGGCCACATTTCATTCAATTTTCAGACCAGACCCATCAACAACAACATAACTGCAATACAATCATCAAGTACATCTACATCAACCAATCACTGAAACTCATAACCTGAATCTGATCATTCAAAACACTGTCACCGGAATACAGTCACCAAAACCCAAAACTCTGCAACAACAAACAGAAACAACTGAAACATACTTCATAAGGTATACGCTACTTCCATGTGTCGAACCAGCGTGTATACATGCTTTTATCAAAGCCAACTAGCGTATACATCTGTAAATATTAATTCATAATTTTGCAGCTATTCCAGACTTCAGTTATACCCAGATCTTAACATTTAGAGAATAACACATGCGTCAGTATTCAGATCTAGACTATACATGATCAAACCATATAATGATAATTCATTTCAAGCCTTAAGATCCTGATCCATCACTAGATCTCATCCCTCATCAACGGCTAAGGTTCATCCTTGGTTCAGATCAAACAAAGCACCATAAGCCAATAACCTGCATATTAGATCTCACACTTCATCAGATATTCGATACTTGCACACATTGGCCTAATGATCTTCTCCTCCTTATATAGTTTTAGGCCTTTCTCAATACCATGGATCAAAGCCACTTAGGACCAAATACCTAGGGTCAATACCTCGTACCAAATACCTTGAACCAATACCATGGATCAAAATACCTTGGATCAAAATACCTTGGACCAAATACCTCGGACCAAAAACTTAGTTTTCCAACATATACGTGCTTTTCCTTCTGTGAAAGTGTGTGTGTACGTATACGCTACTTGTGTTCAGTGAACCTACATGTATACGCAGTTTGGTCAAGGTGAACTTGTGTATACCTCTCTTTCTTCATTCTCTGTAGTCTGATCTATAACTCTTTGTTGTTGACATGCTGCACCGCGATCTTTCATCTGAGTGAGTTGCCATCAGAGACAACCCCTGTATCATAATGCCAACAATCTCCCCCTTTGGACTTGATGGCAACAACAACACCAAGTCACACTCCCCCTTTGACATCAAGGGCAAAGGGCGGACCAAGATAATTTCTCCCTTTGACGTATATTATGCTGGTCATGCTCCCCCTGAGTACATGCTGAAATCTCTGATTGAGCTTCCCTTTTGTACATGCTGAGATGCACTAAAACTATCCATGCTCTTCCTGAGTACAAGCAGAGTCTGCAAAAAAATATTTTCTAAAAGAATAACATGACTCTATAACTCAACTATGTGAGGATGACCTTCCTATCACCAATGACTCATACATGCATCCATCTCCCAACCAAGTGGGGATATACCAAATTTGACTCATCCACCCAACCAAGTGGGGATATACCAATTGTTTATACATGACAGAAACAAGAACTATTACATCATCCATCCCATGTACAGTGGGGATACAAATTACATCATTTGTCCAAGAGGACTCATATCACTTCCTAAGCTTTTACATGACTTGAGTAACAAATGTTATAAATATCTGAAGCCATAGCTAGACTCAGCAACCATAATGCCAACAATGCTGAATGTAAGTGAAGGCTAATGCTCCCCCTGAGCCTGTGCTACCTGTGCATTGTTAACAGGTCAATGATCAAGGCATCTTTGTCAATGAGATAAAATTAATGAACAGAGCATATAGACATTAATTATCAATATTAGTCAGAGCACCCATATCAGATCCTGCACCATTGTTTTTCTTGTCTGAAACACATATATGCTCCTTTACCCATAGAAACCCACATGCGTACGCGACTATACTTCATGAAACACGCGTATAACAGCCTTTTTCTGAAAAAGTTGAATTTAACAGCAAGATGATGCAGCAATTACTCCCAGCGTTTGTTTGAGATATTCAAATGTCTCTCTGGGCAGTGGTTTAGTGAATACATCAGCAACCTATTCTTTGGAGGGAGCATACTCCAGTTTGACCTTTTGTTCAAGCATTTGTTCACGTAGAAAATGGTATTTGATAGGTATGTCCTTGGTCTTGGAGTGCATGACTGGATTTTTTGAAATACTAATGGCACTTGTATTATCCCATAGAATGGAGATGGGTGGAGTGCATTCGATCTGAATGTCTTGCAAGGTTTGCAACATCCAAAGTAGTTGTGTGCAGCAAGATGCAACAGCCACATATTCTGCTTCAGCTGTAGATAGCGCAATTGAACTTTGTTTCTTACTGAACCAAGACACTAACCTGGAACCCATATAAAATGCACCACCACTAGTGCTTTTTTTTTTCATCAACACTTCCTGCCCAATCTGCATCTGTATATGCATGAAGAGTGAGATCTATATCTCTAGGATACCATAAACCAAAGTTTTGGGTTCCTTGAAGATATTTGAAAATTCTTTTCACTGCCTGAAGGTGTGATTCCTTTGGATTTGCTTGGAATCTTCCAACTAGTCCTACTGCATGCATGATGACAAGTCGGGTACCTATGAGATAAAGCAGACTGCCAATCATGGATCTGTAAGTTGGTTGATGTACTACTGTTGATTCATCATTTGCGCTGACACTGCATCCTGTTACCATTGGCGTACATACAGGTTTAGAGTCTTCCATGCCATACCTTTTCAAGATCTGTTTGAGATATTTGGTTTGTGAAAGAAAAATACCATCTTTCTTTTGTTGAACTTGAAGGCCAAGAAAATAGGTAAGTTCGCCAAGCATGGACATTTCAAATTCTTGCTGCATTACTAAAGCAAAATTCTGACTCATGGATTCTTCATTGCTACCAAAAATGATATCATCAACATAAACAACAATAATTAGCAATTTATCAGTGTCAATCTTTGTATATAGATTGCTATCTGTTGAACCTTTTGAAAAACCTTGTTGGTGTAGATATTTGTCAAGACGATAATACCAGGCCCTTGGAGCCTGTTTCAGACCACAGAGAGCCTTTTTGAGTCTACATACAAGGTTTGCATCATTTCCAAGAATGAATCCTTCTGGTTATTCAATATAAACTTCTTCTTCTAAATCTCCATTAAGGAAAGCAAATTTTACATCCATTTGGTATACTTTGAATTTCTGAAAGCTAGAAAGAGCAAGAAACATCCTTATGGCTTCAAGTCTAGCAACAGGTGCAAAAGTTTCTTCAAAATCTATACCTTCTTGTTAAGCATACCCTTTACAAACAAGTCTGGCCTCGTTTCTAATGACTTCTCCATTTTCATTCAACTTGTTTTTGAATATCCACTTGGTTCCTATAACATTTTTATCATGAGGTCTAGGAACTAATTCCCAAGTATTATTCTTTTCAATTTGCTCAAGTTCTTCATTCATGGCCTTGACCCAACATTCATTTTTGCATGCTTCATTTACATTTTGAGGTTCGGTAGAGGATAGTAACGCTAGATAGCTTGAGGTTTCCGTAATAGTTCTTCTTGTCTGCACACCTGCCTCTTTTTCCCCTAAAATTTGAGTTTCTGGATGATTTTTCTTAACATACCTAGACGGAGACTTTTCTTCTACCATTATCTCTTCTTCTGGTGCTTCATTGGTTTCTTCTTCAATATCATCATGATTTGATGTGGGAAAATACTCCCCATCTTCTTCATTGTCATAATCTTTTGTTTTCGTTTGTTTTGGATTTTTGCATGCTTCATCAACAACAACATCAATACTTTCAACAATTTTCCCAAGTCTTTTATTATAACATTTATATCCTTTACTTCGGGAAGAGTAACCAAGAAGAATACCTTCATCTGCTCTGGGCTCAAACTTACCAAGTTTTTCATCAGTCCTTTCGATATAACATTTGCTTCCAAAAACTTTAAAATATTTTACAGCAGGAGTCTTACCATACAAAAGTCCATGTGAAGCTTGAGTGCTATTTACCCGAACATTTGCTTGGTTGAGAATAGTTACGACGGTGAATGCAGCTTCACCCCAGAAGGTTGCAGGAGTTCCAGATTCATCTAGCATAGCTCGAGCCATTTGTTGAACAGTTCTATGCATTCTTTCTACCACTCCATTTTGTTGAGGAGTCCTTGCAGTGGAGAATTATCTTTTTATTCCATGTTGTTCACAAAAGTCAAAGAATTCATCCGAGGTAAATTCCCCTCCTCGATCAGATCTGAGGCATTTGATTTCTCAATCTGATTCATTTTCAACCAAAGCTTTGAAGGCTTGGAACTTTTCAAATGCTTCATCTTTATGCTTTAGCAGACCTATCCAACACATTCTATAAAAATCATCAATGAACAAAATAAAGTATTCTTCTCCACGAGGTGATTTTTTCCTTGATGGTCCACATTAATCAGTATGAACAAGTTCAAGAGGCTTATTGGCTGATCCTTCTTTTTCAATGAAGTGACCTCTGGTTTGCTTACCGAATTGACATGGTTTGCATATTGTATTTTCAGGGATGCCGATATCTGGAAGATCACGAACGGCCTTGAATCTGCATGCTTTTCTTATTTGAGGAAAGCTTAGATGTTCCAATCTTCTAAGCCACAACCAGTTTTCATCATTTTTGCTCAAATAACATTGTTGTTGTCCTCCCCTGAGTATGTATAAGTGGTATGGAGTTCTTGTACCTTTGATCACGGTCTCCCCTGTATCAAGTTACGAACAACATATCTGTTTGATCAA
This sequence comes from Pinus taeda, assembly GCA_000404065.3. NCBI lineage: Eukaryota > Viridiplantae > Streptophyta > Pinopsida > Pinales > Pinaceae > Pinus > Pinus taeda. The sequence continues at coordinate 241,874 of APFE030320244.1, forward strand.
AACACCACTTCATTTCCTTGATCACACATTTGACTGACACTTAACAGGTTATGCTTTAAACCGTCTACATACATAGCATTTCCAGCGTTAACCTTTTCTTTCAAGAAAACAAATCCTTTACCTTTTATGACAACAGGAGTATCGTTTCCAAATGAGACATTCTTTTCCTTTTCTAAAGGGCATTATATGAGTGAAGTTTTTCTTTGTCACCTATCATGTGTTTTGAGCATCCACTGTCGATGTACCACTGATTTTCTTGTCCTCCTGCATACAAGGCTATACCACATCTTTCTGTTTGAGATTCTTTCCTTCTCCATATCTTGGGATTTAATGGAGTTTGCTCCTTTTGAGATGATTGCCGAAATTTGCTCCTACATTCAGATTCTTCATGACCAAAGTTGTTACAGATTTAGCATTCTATTTCATTTTCAAGAAGAGAAAAGTTATTATAAGAACTTTTCTTGACCCCTGTTACATTCCTTTGATTTCATGCTTCTCTAGTCATGATGGTTTTGTAAGCAACACATTGAGCAGCTTTGTGTCCAAAATTATGACATGAAAAACATTGCCTATTAAAGAAGTTCCTGCAACTATTGAATCTATTGACCTAGTGATTACAATTTCTATTGATATTCATCTTTGGAGCAAATTGAGTATGATTTCCCTGAGATTGGTTGTGGCTTCTATTCATCCTTGGAATAAATTGAGTCTGATTTACCTGGTAATCTACTTTATACCTTTGCTGACGATTGTCATACTGTTCACTGGTCTTTGCTGCATCAAGATAGCTTTTAGTGGAGGTTGACAGCTTCTGTGATTGAGATGCTTCTTCAGTATATCCAAGACCTGTTTTTATCAGAGGAGAACGTTGCACTTTGATAATTTCATCTAAGGTTTCTGATCCTTTAGGAAATCTAAGATTGAGAGATCTCGTTTTCTCAAGATCCTTTCTTATACCCACAATTTCACATTCTAGTTTTTCATTGTGTTTTTCTTTTTCAGCAAGTTGGTATGTCAAGGTATCTATAATCATATTCTTTTCTTCTAAACAGATTTTGAGTTTAGAAATTTCTTCATGAAGATCGTCTTCTTCTAAAGCATCCCAAAAATTATCATCATGATAAGCCATTAGAAGTCTATAGTCATTACTATTTTCATCTTCATCACTATTTGATAAACCATCACTATCTTCATGAGTATGGTAACTTCTTTTATTTACAACTTGTTTTCTATTCCATTTTGCATATTCCTTCCCTTTTTCATATTTATCTTTATGAGGACATTTGGCAGCATAGTGACCAACTCTGCCACAAGCAAAGCATTTGAAGGGTAGCTTACCCCTAAATCTTTCGTAACCCCGTTGAAGCTTCTTAACAAAGTTTACCTCATCTTCTTCTTCTGAAATATGTCCTGACTCATTGTGTTTTTCCTTTCTTTTTGCTGAAGCTTTAAATGTGGCTTCTCTCATATCTGATGGACCTCCTTTTCTCATCTCAAAGGCAGTGAAGATTCTGTGAAGCTGTGTCATAGTGATAGTCTGCAGACCCTGTTTTTCTTCTATGGCAGACACTTTTGATTCAAATTTAGCAAACAAGGATCTCAAGACTTTCTCAACTATGGTAACTTCCTTTATATCTTCACCCGAATTCTTCATACAATTAACAACCTCATCTATACGTAAGAAGTAACTAGCTATACTTTCATCACTATGCATCTTAAGAGTTTCATACTGAATTCTGAGAGTTTGAAGTTTAGCACGTTTTACCTAAGAGTCTCCTTCATAACTCAGAACGATTTTGTCCGATATTTCTTTGACTGATTTGAGTTGCATGACTTTGACAAACTCTGATTGTGACAGACTTCCCAATAAGGTATTGACAGCTCTGGCATTGGTTTCATATTGCTTTTTACCTGCCGTATCTGTAGGAATTCTTGTTGGAAATGTATATCCTCCTTCCACAATTTCCCAGACATCCATTCCAAGTGATTGTAGATAGGTTGTGATTCTTATTTTCAAATAAACAAAGTTGCTCCCATCAAAAATTGGCGGTCTGATGGATCCCACGCTTTCTTGATTACTCATGATGAAGGATCTCCCTTCAAGCGATCAAGCGCCTTCTGAAGGACCTGCTCTGATACCAATTGTTGGAAATAATACTGAGAGGCGGGTGAATCAGTGTTATCAAATCAATAATTTAATTTCCCAAACAGATTTATATACACTACCTCAGCTAAGTGAACTAGCGTGTACACGTGACTATACTTAAAGCAACCAATGTATATGCAGAGAACTTTTGATTTAGACAGTTTATCATGTATTGAACTTTAACCAGTATATCAGAGAATTATTAGACAGTGCAGTAAAAGCAGAATAAAGCATCACACATAAGCAACACACATGAACACCAAGATATAAGGTGGAAACCTAATGTGGGTAAAAGCCACCTGTCGTTGTCGTCTCTGTTTTCTTTTAATAATAAGAAAATCCGTTTACAATCTTGTACTGGTGCAGACTCATCAGTACGCAGGCACCCACCTGCAGAAGGCTGCAACCTTCTCTCGTTCTCCAGCTACTACCGAAAGGGAGTTACAACCCCTAGCTCTTGTACTAGCCAATATGTTTACTAGTACGTAGGTGCCAGCCTACAAAAAACTCCACTCTTCTACCAAGGACCACGTTTCATGAATTTTCACACTGGATACTCCTGGAACACAACACCACAATCTGAAGGCCATGTTTCATTCAATTTTCATACTGGACCCATCAACAACAACATAACTGCAATACAATCATCAAGTACATCTGCATCAACCAATCAAATGAAACTCATAACCTAAATCTGATCATTCAGAACACTGTCACCAGAACACAAAGCAGAACCCAGAACTCTGCAACAGCAAACAGAAACAACTGAAACATACTTCATAAGGTATACGCTACTTTCATGTGTCGAACCAGCGTGTATACGCACTTTTATCAAAGCCAACCAACGTACACATCTGTAAATATTAATTCATAATTTTGCAGCTATTCCAGACTTCAGTTATACCCATATCTTAACATTTACAGAATAACACATGCGTCAGTATTCAGATCTAGACTATACATGATCAAACCATATAATGATAATTCATTTCAAGCCTTAAGATCCCGATCCATCACTAGATCCCATCCCTCATCAATGGCTAAGGTTCATCCTTGGTTCAGATCAAGCAAAGCACCATAAGCCAATAACTTGCATAGTAGATCTCACACTTCATCAGATATTCGATACTTGCACACATTGGCCTAATGATCTTCTCCTCCTATAGTTTTAGGCTTTTCTCAATACCATGGATCAAAACCACTTAAGACCAAATACCTCGAACCAAAAACTTAGTTTTCCAACATATGCGCGTTTTTCTTTCTATGAAAAATTAAAATGCGTGTGTACATATACGCTACTAGTGTTCAGTGAACCTGCGTGTATACACAGCGTGGTCAAGGTGAACTTGTGTATACTTATCTTTCTTCATTCTCCGTAGTCTGATCTGTAATTCTTTGTTGTTGACATGCTACACCATGATCTTTCATCTGAGTGAGTTGCCATCAAGGACAACACATTTATCATAATGCCAACAATATATATATATATATATATATAATATATATTATATATATATATATTTCTACCTTATTTGAAATGCTAAGAGGTGCTATTGATGAGATGAGGATCTAGTAGACAATGATTTTGATGATATGTTAGATATTTGTTTAGCATGATTTCTTTACTCTAGAGGCCATTTAGAGCCTCTTTGTTGATGTATTTTTGGTTCAGATATTGATTGCGCTCAATGCTATCCTTGGTTATGGTGCACCCTTGCTATAAATATGAGAAGCTTTGCATATATTATATATAATATATATATATATATATGCAAAGCTTCTCATATTTTAGCAAGTGCACATTGATTTGCATCAGGATAATATAAGTGAGGATCAAAAACCAATAAAAATCCACAAACAACATCAAAATTTAAAAAATTTAAAAAGAAAGACTTAAATCTCCCCCTATCTTATTTAGCTTCAAGAGAAATATTTTTTACAACAATCTTACAAGAATTTGCTCTGAGAAATACACAGCAAAAGATCTCAACCTTCTCTCTCACTCGACCCTTGTTTGACCCACATGTGCAACCCAACAAAAGAACTTTTGCGTACAAAAAAACTCAGCCTACTCAATCCAAGATAACTCAGACTTCTTTGTTGATGTCACTCTAGCTAGCTCATTATAGCCTTTCCTTGCTCTAACTACCAAATACTACGCTCCATTGAATCCCAACTTGTGGCAAACAAATTGTCTCTCCTTTGGATCAAGTCCCTTTTAAAAAGATCAAACCCTAATGTCAAGCGCAATCCTTAATCTCAATGGTTGAGATTAGATCTCTCTTTACTAAGACCAATGACTACGACCTAATTTGTAGTTGACTTTTCCTTTTTAATAGAAAAGTAACCAACAATTAAAATAAATTGTCGTTTAAAGCCTTGACATAGGAAATCCATTTATTAACTGCCATAGGAGATAATTAAGGTGACTCACTGCATGTCATGGCACTTGATCCATGCAAAATCACCTTCTAAACTACAATCTTAAGACTCGGATCTAGCTCCTGATCAAAAAGCCCAACAAGGAGTTTCTGAAGCCAAACAGCCTCACATGTTGCCAACCGTATAGTCGGCCTCTGCAAAACTCAACACAATTGACCTTTGCTTCCTGTTGCACCAAGAGACTGCCCTTGATCCCTAATTGAAACTACACCCAAAGGTGCTCTTCCTTCCAGTTGTACTGCCTACCCAATCTGCATCGATGTACCCCTCCAGCTTCACTCCATCCTGCTAAGTTTACATCAGCCCATACTCAACTTTGCCTCGAAGATATCTCAAAACATGCTTTCCAGTTGCCCAGTGCACTCACTTAGGCTCTGCAATAAACTGACTGGGTGTGTTCACTGTAAAACAAATGGCTGGCCTAGTGTTGACCAAATACATGAGAGAGCCAATGAATTGTCTATACAAGGTAAGGTCCACTGCCTCTAATCTGAAAGTATCAATCTTCTTCCAATCAGTCACAAGCGTCGTAGCCATGGGTCTGCAGTCCTCCATCATGAAGCTCTTCAAGATCTGAACTGTGTATTTCCCTTGTCCAAGGAAAATCTCTCCCTCTCTTTTGCACCTACAACCCCAGAAAGTAGTGCATTAGCCCCAAATCCTTCATCTCAAACTCTTCTGCAAAATCTCGCTTTCAATGCACTATGAGCTCCTCAAACCCTATGAGAAACAATTCATCACCATATAACACCAATATGAGAGGCTCATCGTTCACCTGAATGTAGTATAGGTTTGAGTCTGCCTCAATCTTGGTGCAACATATAGGTTCGAGTCTGCCTCAATCTTGGTGCAGCCCATGCTCTACAAATAATATCAATTCACGCATACCATGCCCTGGGAACCTGCTTGAGCCCATACAATGCTCTCCTAATCCTGCACACATGGGAATCCCTCCCATGCACCTTGAAACCATCTGACTGCTCTTCTCTTCCTCAACGATACCATTGAGAAAGTCCATCTTCACGCCCATCTAGTGAATCCTCCAACCCATATGCACGGCTATAGGAATGATAGCCCTGATGGATGAGTATCTGGCTATTGAAGCGAAGGTCTTGTCATAATTGATCCCTTCCTTCTGTGAAAATCCCTTAGCCATAAAACAAGTTATGAACATCTCCACGCTGCCATCCACATCATGCTTGATGGTACACCAAATGTAGCCAACAACTAATTTGCCCACTATTGTGGCATGACCTCCTGAATGTTGTTCTTCATAATGGAAGAATACGTTTTCACCATGGAATCCATCCACACCTAATGCTTGGACTCCTCTAGAAAGTTGGTAGGTTCAGCCTCAATTAATCACTCATAAACGCATTAAGGAGCCTTGCTCTATATGACTGAATACCTCGGAGTACCAACATACTCCTGGACCTCTCTTAGTTTCTGCTCTACCCACTTGGCCTTCTTCCTCCCAATGCCTAGAGTTTGAGGTTAGGTGCAAGGAATCCCCTGTTCCTCATCTTGATCTCTCTGCTTGGCCTGCTCGCTCTGCTCACTAACCTACATGACTATAGCGAGAGGAATTTGCGTTGACTCAATATTTGGTGCATATTCTTCCTAAAACTCAACTATAAAAAACTCATGCTACCAGACTTCCAAAAAGCCCTCTCTTCTTCAAACTTTACATCCCTGCGCACTATTGTCTTCCTGAGAGCAAGAATGTAAACACGATAGGCTTTTGAAGTCTCGTTATACCCCACAAAGATGCCTTTCTCTGCAGTAGGTTCCAGCTTGGTCCTTTTCTCCTTGGGAACATGGCAATATATAAAGCCCCTAAAGATGTGAATATGCCCCGAATCTGTTTCTTCCCTGTAAACGCCTCCTCTAATGTCAATTTGTCCAACACCTTGTTCTGCAAGTATACGGCAATGTTGCAAGCTTTTGCCCGTAGAAGCCATAGCAGATCCTATTGAAAAGTGTAACTAGGCTTGGTCTTCATAATGACATGTAATTGTGACTTTTGTAAATGATGTAATGAAGAAAATAAAAAATAAAAAATTGTAAGCCTTGCTTCATGGGTTTCATAAGTAATTTTATTTTAGATGGCTCGCATTAAGAGCCTTAGGATTGGTCATTAAAAGTCAGAGTCTATGTCATGCATGAAGAGCCCTTCTTGGGCATGTAACAAATGTATTTGACTTAATAGGATTGTCTAAAAGCTCTCCAACGACAAGCACTAGCTCTCTTCCTCATGTCGGTTTCAAAGATGAAGTAAAGATCACGTCGGCTTACCTTATCAAGACACAACAGTTCACATGGTTTAGGTCGGCTTAATATAATGGACAAACCACTATATATAGCAACCTCGGCCTATTCCTCAAGACAGATTTTCGCATACCTCTCTGAGATTTTCTGATGGGTAGAACAGAGAAGTATTCGGACATCTCTCCGTAGTTTGGATGAGGTGATAGAATGAAGTTCGGACATCTTCATGACTTCGAGTGGACAGCTAGAAGTAAACAGTTTCAATACTTTTGCAGTCAAGGGAATATGGATCCCTCTGCAATTCGAATGTCATATCACAATACACAGTTCGGACAAAAGAGAAGAGACGGCAATGGTTTCTCTAGGATACAGTTCGAATCTCCACAGTGAAAGAAGCTCAAATATGTCTCTCTGTAATCTCGGGTAAACAGTGACAGTATGAAGATCAGATCTCTGGGTAATAGGTCTCATTGCTACAGCAGAAAGATAGAGTCAGAATGAGGGTATTTATACCACAGCTAGATGATATATAGAAGCCACGGTTTGGTGATGTGAAGGAGTTGACATTAAGAAAAATACTACAGTGTCTTGCTAATGCTGCAGTAAGGATAGTTTGGTGACAAGATAGTGATATGGTACAGTGCCATCCCAAGTGTGTCAACTGTACGTTGCTATCATACTATGCTCATAAAGGAGATGATCCCAATGCATAAGAAGAACTGAAAGGAGGAAGGAGAAGACAGTCAAGAGAGCTAGTGTCTTGATCTTCAAAGCGGCTAATAGGTGAAGGGTCTTGGTCTTGGTATTTGTCAATTGGAATCTCTATAAGAAGAATTTGTGTGGGTTTTCCTCTCAATTGGCCTTGGCTCATAGCCTACATGTTGTGTCTCTTGTCTATTTATGTTCATGTATTGGTTACTGTTTGATGAAGAATAACACTAATAATCTAACATGAAGAAGATCCTAATCTAAGCAAGCAAAAAGCATTCACAAACAGTCACTAATAGAAGAGAAATCATCTATTGCTAATGCCCTAGATTTCTCAACATGGTACCAGAGCTAAGGTGCTAAAGTCAAAGGAAGGGCATCTAATCAAAGAGACACTCAAGGATCAAGTTTTAAGAAAGGCATCTAAGCAAGTTGAAGGTTATCAAAGCAAGAAGTCAAGATCTACTTTGAAAAATAAAACCCTAGATCGAAGAAGCAGTCTACAACAACAAAAGTTTCGGATCCTCTAGACCACAAAGACCCTCATCAAGTTATCTACAAAGCAAGGTAGCTCAAAGGACTTTCAAGACGAAGATCACATCATCTTGAAGAAAGTCGAAACCCTAGAAGCAATTTTGATCTGCACTCATTCACTACCAAAGAAGGTGAAGTATTTTGAAGACAAAGAAGGTTGGAAGGCATTGCCATCATCTTCAAAAGCTACAAAGTAAGTTCCCGCTCACTGAAGCTAGGAGCCTCTTCTTATCCTTGAAGAAGATCATCCAAGGAAGCAGCGAAAATCACCATCAACAAACAAAGCTAGATCTAAAGGTGTTGACATCATAAAAGGAGCAATCTCCTTTATTGAAGAAAGGCCTTTTCATTTGGAAGAAGATCATCCAAAAGGGAGCACTAACCATCATCAAAGTGATCAAGTTGAAGATTTCATCTTCACTTGTCAAGTAAATATCTTTCATTCTTTAATCAAATTTGGTAAAATGAGTTCGTATTTGCAAGGAGATCTATAAGTTGGTTGGGTCATCAAAATTCCTTGCATGGAAAAAGGAGGATAGACATAGTCCTCGAAGAAAGTGAATTCATTCAACACATCAATGAAAAAGGTCTCCTCTGAATACATGGAAAGGGATTCTTATGAAAGGTCCCCTAATATAGCAATATTGGAGACATCAAAGAGATGTATATGATAAGCTCGTAAGACTATTCTATGAGGATGTGATAAAGAAGGTCACATGACTTAGATTTGATCTACACAAAATTGAAGTTATCAAAGAATGAAGGGATATCTTCATAAGAACTCAATTGCGAGATCTGGGAGAGACGATAAGAAGATAATCATCATTGTTCTAAATGCACTAACTAATGAACATGGCAACAAATGTCCATGGGAATAAGAAAGTTACCTCTTTCGACAACTTGTGGTTTCTATGCAAGATAGAAGAAGACAAGTTGAGGGCAAAAGTGTTGAAGGTTAAAGGACTCAAACATTTGCAAGAAGGAAAGGGAAATTTGGAAAATTTGGTCCTCGGAAAAGAAAGAAGAGCATAACTGAGATTCAATGTTATGGATGTAAAAATTATGAACATTACAGGAAAGATTGTCCTAAAGGGACAATATCAAAAAAAAAAAAAAGAAGCCCATATCACCGAAGAAGTGGAGGAAGTCAAAGAGAAGAAGTTCAAGGAAAGAGGAAGTACGAGATCTCTATTATGTTGAGATAGTCTCCCTCACAAAAGGTCTTGACATAGCTTCTAAATCTTATGTTATAGGATATGGCTATAATAAATAATAAGAAGCATCGTGGCATCATGGAAGCATTAGAAACAAGAGCTCGTGACATCACCATAGGAAACATGAAGGATGTCTGGAACAAAATCCTTGGCAGTCAAATATGAAGAATATAGCTCTTGGGAACCTCATTACAAACTTAAGGAAAGGAATAAGTCATCCAGGACAAGGCTCATCATACATCCAGTCAAAAAGGAAACATTTGTCAAATAGGAATACGCAAGATCTTCAAGATTCTCTGATGGAATCCTCATTGGAGGGTTCACCGATCTAGAGAGGAAGCAAGTGTTTCGTCAAGAACTCCAACTTGTGGAGTTCATGGGATGATGGTATGATGACATAAGAGATGAAGCACATCAAGGGGTTGAAGATCTTTTCCAATCAAGGAAGTTGTTGAAAGAAACCTAGATGACCTAAAGGTAAAAGAGGTATGTATGCTTGTATTTAATATTATAATGTCATGTCGTATGGTTGCAGGTAACATGGATCACTACTTCTATCTTGAGAAGCATGATCAAAGGAGAAAGGATCTCCTTCTCTGAAAAGATGCAAGAAGGCATAGGTCACACTAGATGAAATCAACATAATATGTCCTCACATGAAGTATGAGGTGATTGATTACAATTAAGGAACTCTAATTGGAAGCTCCTGGAATGAAATGTGTGAAAGGAAGGAAGAGATCGTGAGGTATGCAACCATGGTAAAGGCAATCAACATCCAGAAGACTAAGAAAAATTTGACTAGGAAATCTCCCGAAAAGATATGAAGACCCTGATGGAAGTCTGAAAAAGATAGAGACCCTTGACAATGGATACCTTTGGGAGATGTCTCAACATGTATGCAGGATGTTGATACCTACAGGAAGATGTCATGATAAAAGACCATCATAAAGGTAATTTTGATCTAAGTGTTCATTTCTTATTTTTTAACAAATATCTAGATGGGTTTATGTAGGACTGCCAAAGGGAAGAACTGTGGATGACTTCCAAAAGGACCATATAGAAGGATGTAAGATCCTTCCGAAAATATGGCATGAAGAAAGCAGCATGACATGAAGCAATCCCAGATGAAGACTGATGGATCACTTTCTAATGAAAGGAATGATGACATGACTGACCCACGGATGAAATTGATGAATGGTTTGTGCCCCCTATGAAAGAAGCCACAAAAGATGAAGACTCTTGGACAAAGAAATTCATGACATCAAAGGAAGGAGCTCTTCAAGCAGCTTGTCGAGGAGTTGTTGTAAGTCCCTCATTAAGAGGGAGCCTGGAAGCAAGCTTTTTAGTTGGAAGAAACTTGGAAATTCCTAAAGCCAAGAGGGTGCTTAGGTACATTCCTTATGCAGGAATGAGTACATTCCATTATTGGAATTGATATGTCCTCCCTAATTGAGAGGGAGAGATAGACACATCATTCTGGTCTTCACCTGGGAAGACAGAATGGAGGATTGAGTAATCATCGGCATCCAATACTCTTTGAGGATGAGATGGGGCATCCAAGATAAGAGTAGTCGTAGACCGATATTCTTTGAGAACTGGCTATCCAAGATGAGAATAGTCCAAAGAAGGTCATACTCTGTGAACACCCGGGTGGAGTATGTACCTTGAGAGACAATATTTTGGTGTCTATGAATCATTGGTCTCTCTAGCATTGTGCTCTGATCATGTGGATAGAGTTGTTAGTCAAGGCCTTGCTATGTGACAATGTTGGTTGATATGATGCTAGACAGATGGGTTACCAATCTGATTCTTCTTATGAGAAATTCTTCATATCGAGAATGACCAAGTACCATTATGAATACATCCATAGTTAAAAGGGAGTGTTGAAAAGTGTAACTAGGTTCGGTCTTCATAATGACATGTAATTGTGAATTTTGTAAATGATATAATGAAGAAAATAAAATTATTTTTTTGCAAGCCTTGCTTCATGGGTTTCATGAGCAAGTGATTTTATTTTAGATAGCTCCCATTGAGTGCCTTAGGATTGGTCACTAAAAGTCAAAGAGTCTATGTCATGTATGAAGATCCCTTCTTGGGCATGTAACAAATGTATTTGAGTTAATAGGATTGTCTAAAAGCTCTCCAACGACAAGCACTAGCTCTCTTCCTCATGTCGGTATCAAAGATGAAGTAAAGATCACGTCGGCTTACCTTATCAAGACACAACGGTTCACATGGTTCATGTCGGCTTAATATAATGGACAAACGACTATATAGCAACCTCGGCCTATTCCTCAAGACAGAGATTTTCGCATACCTCTCTGAGATTTTCTAATGGGTAGAACAGAGAAGCATTCGGACATCTCTCTGTAGTTTGGATGAGGTGATAGAATGAAGTTTGGACATCTTCATGACTTCGAGTGGACAGCTAGAAGTAAACAGTTTCAATACTGTTGCAGTCAAGGGAATATGGATCCCTCTGCAATTCGAATGTCATATCACAGTACACAGTTCGGACAAAAGAGAAGAGACGGCAATGGCTTCTCTAGGATACAGTTTGAATCTCCACAGTGAAAGAAGCTCAAATATGTCTCTCTGTAATCTCGGGTAAACAGTGACAGTATGAAGATCAGATCTCTGGGTAATAGCTCTCATTGCTACAGCAGAAAGATAGAGTCAGAATGAGGGTATTTATACCACGGCTAGATGATATATAGAAGCCACGGTTTGGTGATGTGAAGGAGCTGACATTAAGAAAAATATTACAGTGTCTTGCTAATGCTGCAGTAAGGACAGTTTGGTGACAAGATAGTGATATGCTACAGTGCCATCTCAAGTGTGTCAATTGTACATTGCTATCATACTATGCTCATAAAGGAGATGATCCCAATGCGTAAGAAGAATTGAAAGGAGGAAGGAGAAGACAGTCAAGAGAGCTAGTGTCTTGATCATCAAAGCGGCTAATAGGTCAAAGGTCTTGGTATTCGTCAATTGGAATCTTTATAAGAAGAATTTGTGCAGGTTTTCCTCTCAATGAATGAGAGGTTTTGGCCCTGGCTCATAGCCTACATGTTGCATCTCTTGTCTATTTATGTTCATGCATTGGTTACTATTTGATGAAGAAGAACATTAATAATCTAACATGAAGAAGATTCTAATCTAAATAAGTAAAAAGTATTCACAAACAGTCACTAATAGAAGAGAAATCATCTATTGCTAATGCCCTAGATTTCTCAACAAATCCTAGTCATGGAGCATGGCCTTGGCAACTCCAACAATAGCCCTGTTCTTTTGCTCTGCAACCCCATTTTGCTAAGGGTTGTACAGAAATGTCAACTACTTCTTGATGCCATCATGCACACAAAAGTCCTTGAAGGCATTAGATGTGTACTTACCTCCCTTGTCTAACCACAATATAATGATATTTTGCCCTGTCTAATTCTCGACTAGAGCTTTTAACTCCTTGAATCTTCCAATGACTTCGTCTTTATTTTTCATGAAATAGATCCAGTTCTTCCTAGAGAAATCGTCAATGAAGGTTACATAATACTGGTACCCACTCAAGAATATTGTTGACATGGGCCCACACACATCTGAGTGTACTAGATCCAAAATCCCTTTGGAGTTGTGTCATTGCTTGGAAAATTGATCTTGGCATATTTACTCAGTACGCAACCCTTATAAACCTCATGTTGCTCGACCTTCAGTTTTAGCAACCCCGTCATTATCTCCCTGAGCACATTAAACGCTCTATGATGAAGATGTGCCATCTTCTTGTGCCACAACTCTCCCAGCCCTTTACTACAACTCACCAATGCATGTGTTGGCTCAAACTGCAATCGAAACAAGTTGGCCTTCCTGACCCCTATCATTTTTGTTGTCTTGGAGTTCTTGGGCCGAATATACACTTTACCCTGTTAAAATTCCACTATTCTATGCTTAACACAATCACTTATTCCAATTCTTCTTCAATTAGCAATCAATTTATTCAATCTTCGAGTATCAATAACAATTGTAGATAGAATAGTAAATCCAATGCACAATAGAAGACAGCCAAGAACAAGAGAGACACAGCCTCTGTTCAAAGACCGAGGAAAACCCCCACAATGGGAGAACCTTTCAAAATCCTTCTTCTATTAGATTGTCATCAAATGTTCAACCGAGAGATACAATGTTCCAATTCACCAACAAAAGAGTCAAAGTCAAACCTTTGACTATCCAAGAAACCAACCAATATCCAAAAGATGAGTCCAAAAGTCAAATCTAGTGAACAAGTCAAATCTCAAATCCTGCTAAAAGTCAACAGCAACAGCAACAGCCCTAACCAGTCCACAAGCCAACGATCAAACCTCCTCCAAATATTCTTGGTCAACAATCAAAAGGCGCGGCCTCTCTAGCTCGACCAAACTAGATCAAAACAATCTGAAGATCTACTCAAGAAATAGGTCAATGTCAAGATCAACTTTTTCAGTCAAAGGAGGTCAAAGTGCAAAGAAAAATTTGGCCACTTGACCAATCAATTCGGCCTTCCAAAACAGAGATCTTCTAGTCAAACGAAGTCAAAATATCCAAAGGTCAAGTTGGTCAAAGATGCCCTAACAAAAATGTCTCTTTCCTCTTCACATGTGTGAGCTCGAACCCCTGCAATTTCAGATCAAGTCGAACCAATCAAGAGAAGAGAGATGTTTGTGGTGATCCTCCAAAGTTATGTGACATGAGGTCTATTTATATGTGTCTCAAGGGATCGGATTAGCTTGCCCAAGCCGACTAGTATTTTGTGCACATGTGGGTTTCTCCTTAAATAATATTTTCCTTGACCAAATTAAATTCTTCCAAGGGCTAGTAGGGGTTTTTCTTGATGTGGAAGGTTGCCCAATGGAGGGAATTTGTCCCTGAGCTACCAAATTAACATGTCTGTGTCCAAGGTCACAATGTAACCCTTGTCCTCCAAGGTAGCAACAGAGATCAAGTTCTTTGTCATACCTGGAACATACAACATGTCCTCCACCAACAAGGGTTTGTCAGACTCCCTCTGAAACTTGACAGTGCAAATAACAGTTGGATGTCACTTGGCATTGTCTCCAAACTCTATGTAGAAATCCAACTCCTCCTTCAGACTAGTGAAATACTCTTTGACTCTCGTCATGTGGCAAGAAGCCCCATTGTCAATGTACCACATGTTGGTGGCAACTAAGCTCGAGAGACATGTAATGAATGAAAACTCATTCTCGAACTGTGTTGCAAACTCGTCCACTTCTACGATAGCAACAACCTGCTTCTTTTGCTTGCCCTTCCTCTTAGAACACTAGCTGAAATAGTGACAAAGTTGATGGCATGCAAAGCACTTAACCTTGCTTAGATCTTTCTTCTTCCCACTCTTGGAAGATCCATCACTCGGCCCCTTCTTGGCCTTAGATTTTGTGAAAAAATCACTATTGAAATCCTATTGTAGCAACTGCTATTATTTCTTCTAATTGTTAATTAAAATAGCAGTTTATAACTTTATTGCTACGGCAACAACAAAATAAACACTGCAATCTTCACAAAAAAAATATTGTGGAAAATAATAGCGTTGGAAACTGAGAAATATACTGGAGCACACACATAAAAAATTGACGTAGTGATTTTTGGACTGAAGTCCCTGGAAAAACCCAACTTGGGAAAATCAATGCAACAACTGAGGGTTTTTATTATTATGCAGCAATGAAATAATCCAAGTACAATCTGGATGTTGAAAACTAGCAATCCTTCAAAGAAAATACTGGCAAAAATTATCTGAGGGAAATTACACTCTCTCCAAGCAATCCCAGCACTTGAGTACCCCTGAAAAGGCTAGCCGTCCAACTTGGTCTATGTAGGCTTTGCGTCACTCTGGAGCTGCTTGTTGTTGAATTTCCACAACCTTGGGGTCTAGGATAGAATCTTCAATCTCTGACGCTACCAAACCAAGAATCTCAACAAATCTACTTTGCACAGCGGAACAATATAATGCCGTGCACAATAACAACAATATATGTAACCCAACTTCATTATATTATCAACATATAATACAACAGTCTAGGGCTCTCATACAAGGGATAATGGCCCTTAAATATCCACAAGTACAAGAATACAAGATACAATGACAATCTCACTGCTCTAACGCATAATCACAGTGTTTATGTTGTATCTCGTCTTGTTGGTCCTTCACTTCCGATCTGCTCTCTAGTTGCACCTTAGTCCATCAAAGAACAACACATAGAGACTCCAAGAGGACTACCTGCTATCACTGTTGTAAGTCACTTCTACTACAATGAACTTTGGCTCATCAATCTACTCCTCTAGGTTGGCCAATACCTGAGTTATCCACCTGCCAATCTGGTAGTCACTTTTGTCCATCAAAGTGCTACATATTAGGCTCCAAACATTACCCACCTTTAGCTGCCAAGTTCCCTTTGTGACAATTGACCAAGGGCTACACTTCGGCTACCTACACGTTACCCTCCAACAGTCCAAAGGTGCCCAATACACACGTCTATCATCCACTGTAGAATCTGCCCACTGGTTAGGGCATCTAACCACCAAGTTTGCCCCTCCTCTTTGGCTTCCACATGCTACCTGTCTTGTCCACACTTGGACCTATCCTCCTAGCAACAATTCCAACATAAACACAACATACACATACCTCTTTGTCTGGTGTAACACTGTTGCAACTGAGGCTCACTGGTTAGGGCAAGATAACAGTCCACACCTACCCACTTTATTCCTCCCAAGCTACCTTATATTGCTACGACTTCTTCTCTCCTTCAATCTAAGCTAGACTGCTCCTCAAAACAGGGTCTCGGCCCCTCTTAATGTTGCCCAAACAAACCTGCAGCCTCCTGAAGGCTCCAACCACCCTGCAGCTCCAAGAATGGGAGAAAAACCTATTGAGAAATCTATGGCATCAAGTATTAGGTGATTTCTCTTCTTTAGGTAACTGCTTGTGAATGCTTTTTACTTCTTAGATTAGGATCTTCTTTTACTTGTGTTATTATGGTGTTCTTCTTCATCAAACAACTATCAATGCAATAACATAAAGAGACAAGAGACAGAATATAGGCTATCGGCCACGGCCAAAACCACTCACTCTTTGAGAGGAAAACCCGAACAAATTCTTTTTCTTATAGAGATTCCAATTGATGAATACCAAGACCAAGACCCTTGACCTATTTGACCTCTCCAAGACCAAGACACCAAGCTTCTTATCTTGCCCTCTTGAGTCAACGATAGTCAACTGCCTGCTCCTTCCTTTTGCTTCAACTTTCTTTCAGATCTCGGCTTCCTTTCCTCTGCTTCAGGCCTGCAACTTCTCGACCCTAAATCAGAAACCCTAGCAGGTGTAGATGATTGTCCTTTCTACCTTGATTTCCTTAGCTTGAGGTGGAAGATTCCACTTTGGCAACTCGACTTGTGTTGCACCTCAATTTCTCTTAGATCTGACCTTCAAGTATCATAGTAGAACCTCGGCTTCTTCAGCAATATACAGGTCTATAATTTCGTATGTGTGGAGATAAGTTGGCCCACAAAACAGTCCCAAATCAACACTAGAGACCTCGCTGCTCTTTCCTTCTTTCTTGCTGGTTATTAGACTCCCTTGATGACCCTCGCACTTCTTCCAAGCTTCAAATCTTGACCGAATTGTATCTCTAAAATTTTGCTCTGAAATAAGGCCGAGTTTCCCTATTTATAGTGGTTGGAGCCTCATAATTAGCCGACTTGAGAGAGTTGAGTCGACATGTCTCTTTGAGTAGGTTATATACACCATATTGTAGCCAACTTGAAGGAGTTGTTTTGTGCTTGGTCTTGGTGGGCTTACATATTGATTTAATGACTCATACAAAATGTAACATACCCAAGAAGGGTCCTTCATACATGACATTGACTCAATTTGACTTTCTGACCAACCCTAAGGACTCACAATGGGAGTCATACTAAAAATAAAAATCCTTGCTCATGAAACCCATGAGACAAGCATTACAATAATAATTTAATTTTTCTTCTTTGCATCAATTACATAAAATCACAATAACACGTCATTATGAAGACCGAAACCTAGTTACATTTTTCAACAGAACCAACCCTTAGGATACTCCAAATCAGCTTAGAATTCATCTAGGAGTTGCGACCTGCTTGATCCTCTACTTGGACCTGCATAGGAGAAAAATTCTAACCCAAAACAGTCCTATTAACCTCCATGTCTTGTCTTCAAGTGACTGCGGTTTCTTCAGAAGTTGTGTTTCTATGAATCGTTTCACATGGGATGATCAAATAACCTCACACATGTGTCTAATATATATCCTCACATGTGGCTCCAACAAATTCCTTAAAGAGGGCTTGTGTGAGCGACCTTAACCAAGCCCACTCCACAACTTCAAAAATTCATTACTCATCGTAGACAACTCAAAATTCGATGATTTTCATTGTGTTGGATTCTCCTCAACGTCCTTTATCATATCCACCCATCACATGTCCAAAATGCTCCATGGTTTTGGCCCAATCATCAATGGGTGCAAAACCCCAACCTTGGGTCACAAGCCCACAAGTGACTTTTGTGGTGCTCCAACCTCCAAACCCCGAACCCTAGGGCTTGGAGTACCTCCCAAGCTATCAAAATTCAACACATGCCATACGTGTTGCCTAAATCGACTACCAATCTAGCTGTCATGCATGTTGCTAACTGAGAAAATGCTTCTTCAGCCCTCTAGAAACTTTTCCCGGCCTTTGGAACTGAAAAAGTCTTCCCCTCCAGCGAAATTGAACTAGTCACTTGAGGGTCTACGCTGCCTTTGCGCAACCTTCTAGAGAAAATCTCGACCTCTCTGCAAAGTACACACCGGATCTGGAAAATCTTCCTCCAACCTCACTATCCCTACCCCTCTCTGTCTCTGCTTTCCTTCAGAAGCTCGAACTCTTCCGGCAACTGTCACTGCTCTCTAGAAAAATTGAACTCTCCAAGGAAATCGATCTCAAGTGTGTGTTCTTCATCTACCCATCAACTTCTTCTTATAATGTTTTGTTGGGACTCCAATGGCCTAGATTAAAACTTAATCAAGGGCTAAGATTATTTCCTAGTCGATCTGTGTGGATTTCTAGATGATTCACACCTTTCTCAATTAATATTGATTAATTAACCCCTTTTCCTAAGTTTAGACTTAGGAAATATTTAAAAATAGGCTAATATTCTAATTGAGACACTTCTAGGTGGAATTCCCAGAAACGATTTCTACGTTATGGAGAACTCCTGTGTTTTAGCCTGTCCACAAAGTTTTGAGATTAGAACACCGTTAATGCTACAAAAACTAACACTCCCTCTTAGCGAGGTGTTCTACTGTTGCACTACAGCTACAACACCTTGTCTTTGTATCACCCTTTGTACGCTGCTGATGTTTGGCCACTATGATTGACTGCCATTGCCCACCAACCACTACACAACTTTGATGTTGCATCTGTGTTGCTGCTAACATTGCTTTAATGTTGTCAACTTTGCATCGACACTACAACTCCCTCTCATTTGTCGCTGCCGCTGACACTACTATATTGTTGTCAACTCTGCATCTGCACTACAACTCCCTCTCATCTGTTGTTGTTGCTACTGCAACTAAGAAGCATCCAAAACACTGAATCAACAATGTCTTTGTGTTGCATTTGTCTCCTGAGCATCTGACTGCTGCTAGCCTTTGTGTTATCCACTAGGGAATCTGTGTTGCTACTGACTCTACTACTGAGCCTCCTGCTCTGCTGTCAACACTGCTCTACACTCCTCAACACTTGACTGCAACTGTCGCTCAAGAACCTGACTGCATCAACTAACACTGATCCATCCTGCTACAAAATATTGTGAGCCCCTGTAGCAAGGTAATGATCCATGAGGAGGACACCTCAATGGACCCTACCCATCTAGCACACTGGAGTCTCATACTCCTCCTCCACCTGAATCTGGTGCCCCACAATCTCCTTTCGAGCCTTGTCCCTTACTAGGACCTTTCTTTGCTTTGCAACTCGCACTTCCTCCGACACCTGTCCCCAACAACTAGAAGTCGATCTGCTGCCCAGATCTGCATTCTGGATAGCTCGCACAGCCTCCTCTGGCAATCTCGTACAGCCATCTTTGGAAAGTTGCAAAATCTGCGAAACTCAAAACTGGAATTTAACAAGAATCTCCTCTTGTTTTCCTGCCTGGCTACCTGTCCTGAAACTCGCACTCCCTCCTGAAATGCACAAAACTGCTCTATCTACCTCGCTTTGCCCTTAGTTGCTTTCTAGAACTACTCGCTCAGCCTTTTTGAATGTCCTTTTCTAGAAAATTGGCATGCAAACAATAACCCCAGCAACTCGAACTAGCTAGTCTGGCAAACTCACACGGCCTTCTGTAACTGGAAAATTATGGATTTCCTTCATAAAACTGGAATTGGAAACCCTCTAGGAAAAACTAGAAATTCCTCCCTCTGTGTGTGCACTTTCTCTTCCACCTGGCACTGATTCTGCTTGATGCAAACTGCTGCAAAACCCTTCTAAGCCCAAACAACGAATCTGCCCAGCGAACATACCTGAGTTGTTGCTCCCTCTTGTTAAAGAATCTAGGGCAGTGGGGTATAGTATGATTCTTCTTGACTTGATAACAATTTGTGAAGCTCTTTTACAATTTATCTTGTTAGCTTAATCTTCTTCTTCTTATTATTAATGCATGTGTGTTTACTTCATCAAACTGCGACCAAAAACATAAGAACAAGAACACGAGATGTTGGCTCTCTGCCAGGGCAAAACCTCTCTCTCTTAGAGAGGAAAAACCTTTCGTAAATTTCTCTTATTGAAGATTCTTATTGATCAATGCCAAACCCTAGACCCTTGACAAGAATATCCTCCAAGCATAAGTCAAGTCCTTCCTTCTTCCTACACTTTGTCTCCCGACACTTCGTCCTCCTCCTTTCGACACTTCGTCCTCCTCCTTCTGGCAACTAGTGATAGACCTTGTTATGTGAGCTCTAGAAGAGAGACTTATCTTTGATACTTAGTAAGATCCTTCACCTATGAAGATACTTTCCTTCTCTTGTCCAACTGAGCTTCTTCTTGATGTGAAGTTGCAAACTTGATGTGACAACACTGCAGCCCTAGTTTCTCGCATGTGTGGGAGGTTTCCATTATACTTTTGGCTCCTTTCTCCTGTGCTTGAGAGACCCTGTTCTTCGCTTGAGTAGGAGGCCTTATAGGCCTAATTTACTACCCAAACAATAAGATATGCATGACTGTGATCTTGATGTTGTTATGACCGCAGACTACCCTTCTTTTCTCGCACGTGTGATTATTTTTCACCCTAAAAACAGTCCCTTCAACTTCGGTTAGACTTCTCCTTCTTCATTGCAGTAGAGGCTCCTTAAACTTGCTTTCCCCTCACCCTTAACTCGTCTTCCTTCTCATTGATTTCAAAGGTATTGTAGGCTTGTCGTTGGAGGAGTGGACAGCCTCTATATATAGAGGATTGTCCCTCCTTTAGGCCTACTTGAGGACAGTAGGCCGACTTCACTTCTTTTGCATCATTATTGCTTCTTTGATGATGTCGTTGCATGGAGAGGACTTTGACTTTGCTTGGAGAGATATTCTTTGACTCTTATACAAATATATACATGGTGTAACATTCCCTTAAGGTCTTCAACGTTTTCTTTTGACTCTTTGACTCACCTATAGCACTTTAACATGTGCTAGACCTATTTCAATGAGCAAGAAACTCATTAATAAATATAACAAAAATAATATTTATTTTCTTGAATAAATACAAATATCAAAAGTACATTTATGAAGACCGAACTTGGTTACACTTTCTTCAACACTCCCTCTTAATTGGGGAGGTATTCATAAATCATTATAAGATGTTTGGCTATTTTTCAATCTTGAAGAATTCACATAAGAGAAACCGGATTGGCAATCCATCTGTTATAGCATCATAGTAACCAACATTGTTCATAGCAAGGCCTTGACTAACAGTGCTATCTCTCATAAGATCAAAGTACAATGTTGGCGAGACCAATGACTTATAGACACCTTAGTCATTGTCTCTCAAGGTACATACCCACCCAGGTGTTCACTAAGTATGACCTTCTAGGACTATTGTTGTCTTGGGTTCCCAACCCTCAAAGACTATCGATCATCTTGCCTACTCATATCTTGAATGCCCTACACATCAAAAAAGAGCATCGGATGCCGGATGATTACCCAATCGTCCCATTCTTTCTTCCCAAGTGAAGACAAGAATGTTGTGTCTATCTCTTCCTCTTAATTGAGGAAGACATGCCCAAGTTTCCTCTGACAAGGAACTTGCCCAAGCTCCTTTGTAGTTGGGAACTTGTTAGAATGGCCTCTTAGCTAGGGACTTGTCCATTCATCAGCAACTTCTTCTTCGTGGGTTCTTCAGTTGCTTGATCTCCTTCTTTCCTTCGATGTCATGAAGTCTTTATTTGAACTTCTTCTTGGTAGGGCACCAGCCTTCGATCATTTTCCTTCCTGATTTGTCATGTCATTGGTCCCTTCATGGAAAGTGGCCTTCTTGATATATATCAGGTTCTTTTGTCATCTAGCTACTTCTTTGTCATCTTGTCTATACTTAAGAATACGTATCACATGGATGCTTAGTTGTACTTGCTTGTTCCCATACTTTGATTTAGTAGCCCTTCATGACTTCATCTTGATATTGCTTCAACATCAAATGGTTCTTTTGTTGGATGGCTGCTTCATCATGACATCTTTGTAGAGTTGAATCAGTTATCTGCAACTTACTATCTCCAAGGCCTTCATAGGTGTCAAGTGTCCTTTGATCTTTTTCTTCCGCTGTCAAAGTTGCCATGCCTTCTTTCGTGAGTTCTTTCATGGATCTTGTCAGATAGTGATTCTTTGTGACCACGGTGTTCTTCATATGCTTGATCTCTTTCTTCATTAGCTTCTTCGCGGATGATTAGTCAACCACCTTATACTCCTTATGGGAGAACTTCTTTATGTTGACCTCATTGCATTGTAGCACATGCCTTCGAGAATGTCATTGGTGAAAGAGATCCTTTTACACTTGATCATGGCATAGAACTATTCCCGTGACTCAATAATATATCTATGATGACATGACTTAATCTTTGATGCATACATACCTCATCTTGATTCTCCTTTGATCATCTTGGCTTCATTTGATTGTCCTTGGTGTGGCCCTTCTTGCTTCATCTTTTCTTGTCTGCATATCATCCTTTTCTTAAATCCCTTGAATGGGACTCCCAATGAGACATCTTCCCTTATGTATGAACCTCCTT
The DNA here is from genome assembly GCA_000404065.3 of Pinus taeda. NCBI lineage: Eukaryota > Viridiplantae > Streptophyta > Pinopsida > Pinales > Pinaceae > Pinus > Pinus taeda. The sequence goes on from APFE030320244.1 coordinate 264,493, forward strand.
TTGAAGATTCTATCAAAGGATCTTCAATACCCTTATCTTGCAAATCTTTCTTCCTTTTGATGATAGAGGCCTTCTAAGATTCTTAATCATGATCAATTATTCTTTCATTGTGGATGAGGTCCTATAATAGGTATGCTCCTTCTATATAAATATCTTGAGCTATATCTACACCATGCTCCTATATTCTAGAAGATATCTTTAACCATGCAATCTATTCTATTTATATATGCTCCTATACTACTCAAAACTTTGAAAGAAGACTTTAAGTAAGGAGGTTGACTTAGTCATAGTAGAGATATGGAGGATCTTCATTTTTCTGCTTCTTGTCTTCTTTCACTTCTTGAGTTACATGAGCTTCTTCCCTATTTCTCTTGTTGTTGTTGTCCTTCTTAAGTTTAGGACAATCCCTTTTGTAGTGTGCATATTCTTAGCATCCAAAGCATTAGACTTTGGACATTCTCTATTACTTGATCTTCGTGGACCAAATTTTCCCTTTCTCTTAGCCATGGTAGCAAATGCTTGCTCCTTTGATCCCACGTCATCTTTTGTTTTGAGTCTAGTTTCGTCTATCTTGCATAGAGACCTTAGTTCACTTAGTGGGGTAGCTTCCTTCTTGGCATAGATGCTTGATGTGAAGTTGCCCCAATCCTCAAGTAGAGCATTGAGTACTACAGTTGTCATTTCTTTGTCAGACATGACTTCTCCTAGTTCTTGAAGTTGATCCCTCATCTCAGAGATCTTCATGAAGTAAGGAGTTATTCCTTCCTTTGATATCTTCATCTTGTACAAATCATTTCGTAGAGATATAACTTCTTTAATTGTACTTACCGAGAATAGCTCTATTAGCTTGTCATAGATTTCTTTTGATGTTTCAAATTTGGAGACATAAGGAATGAGGGAGTTCTTGATAGATTCTATTAGAATCCTTTGAGCTCTTGTCTCATCCTTATTGTACTTGGCTAAGGTTTGAGTTTGTTCCTTAGCAGGGATAATGATATTCCCTTTGATGTGATCTAGCAGTTCATTCTCTTTGAGAAGTAAATCAGTCCTCTTTTTCCATGCAAGGAAGTTATTGGTCCCAACCAAATTGTTGCTTTCCTTGCAAAAAGACATTGATGTATATTCAAAAGGGGACATATACTTACTTGATAGAGTTTGAGATATAGTCGACTTGCTTTCTTCTTGAAGACTTGATGGCTTGCCTTCCTTCGATCTTGATATTCTTTAAGTTGCTTTCTCCAAATTGACTTGCTAGATGATGAGATTTGCTTGATGACTTGTAGCTTGATGTAGGTCCCTCTTTGATTTTCTCTTCTTGTAGGTGCCTTTATATAAGGCTTTTCTTCTTGTTTTGTAGTCTTCCTTGATGAATAGTAGATAGTAGACCTTCTTGTCCTTGATGTGATTGAGACTTCTTGACTTGATGCTTCAACCTTGTAGATGTTCTTGAGATGTCCTTCTTAGATGAGTCACCTTATGAGTGTTCTTCAGATGCCCTTTCCTTTATGTGTCACCTTAGCTCTGATACCATGTTGAAGAATCTAGGGCAGTGGGGTATGGTAGGATTCTTCTTGACTTGATAACAATTTGTGAAGCTATTTTACAATTTATCTTGTTCGCTTAATCTTCTTCTTATTATTATTAATGCATGTGTGTTTGCTTCATCAAATTGCTACCAAAAACATAAGAACAAGAACACAAGATGTTGGCTCTCTGCTAGGGTAAAACCTCTCTCTTAGAGAGAAAAACCCTTTCGTAAATTTCTCTTATTGAAGCTTCTTATTGATCAATGCCAAACCCTAGACCCTTGACAAGAATATCCTGCAAGCATAAGTCAAGTCCTTCCTTCTTCCTGCACTTTGTCTCCCAAGACTTCGTCCTCCTCCTTCCAGCAATTCGTTCCCCGGAACTTCGTCCTCCTCCTTCCGACAACTGGTGATAGACCTTGTTGCATGAGCTCTAAAAGAGAGACTTATCTTTGATCCTTAGTGAGATCCTTCACCTACGAAGATAATTTCCTTCTCTTGTCCAACCAAGCATCTTCTTGATGTGTAGTTGCAGACATGATGTGACAACACTGCAACGCTAGTTTCTCACACATGTGGGAGGTTTCCCTTATACTTTTGGCTCCTTTCTCCTTTGCTTGAGAGACCCTCTTCTTCGCCTGAGTAGCAGGCCTTATAGGCCTAATTTACTAGCCCAAACAATAAGATATGTATTACTGTGATCTTGCTGCTGTTATGACTGCAAACTACCCTTCTTTTCTCCCACGTGTGACTATTTTTCACCCTAAAAACAGTGCCTTCAACATTGGTTAGACTTCTCCTTCTTCGTTGCACTAGAGGCTCCTTAAACTCTCTTTCCCTTCACCCTTAACCCGTCTTCCTTCTCACCGATTTCAAAGGTATTGTAGGCTTGTCATTGGAGAAGTGGACAGCCTCTATATATAAAGGATTGTCCCTCCTTTAGGCAGACTTGAGGACAGTAAACTGACTTCACTTCTTTTGCATCGGAATTGCTTCTTTTGATGAAGTCCTTGCATGGAAAGGACTTTGACTTTGCTTGGAGAGATATTCTTTGACTCTTATACAAATATATACATGGTGTAACATTCCCTTAAGGTCTTCAACATTTTCTTTTGACTCTTTGACTCACCATTAGCACTTTAACATGTTTTAGACCTATTTCAATGAGCACGAAACTCATTGATAAATATAACAAAAATAATATTTCTTTTCTTAAATAAATACAAATATCAAAAGTACATTTATGAAGTTCGAGCCTAGTTACACTTTCTTCAACACCTCTGCCTGCTAGAATCACTCAACTGGCAAGCCAAATTTTTCTGCCAACATGAACTGAAAAATCAAACTTCCTTAAACAACTCGCACTACCTGGCTTAGGCTCTATGCGGCCCTCAGAAATTCGTCCTGCTACTCCTTTAAACAACGAATTTCTTCCTTTGCTTTTGAGCTTCCTCAATTGATCAAAATCCTCGTTTGATCCTATTGCAACTACTCAATTGAGGGTCTGCGCCGCCTCTGCACAGCGTCCTAGAGAAAATCTCAAGCTCCCTGCAAAGTACTCACTGGATCTGGAAAATCTTCCTCCGACATCACTATCCCTGCACCTCTCTGTCTCTGCTTTCCTTTTGAAGCTCGAACTCTTTCGTCAACTGCTGCTGCTCTCTTGAAAAATCGAACTCTCCAAGGAAATCGATCTCAAGTGTGTGTTGTCCAATCTACCCATCGACTTCTTCTTATAATCTTCTACTAAGATTATTTCCTAGTCGATCCGTGTGAGTTTCTAGATGATTCACACCTTTCTCAATTAATACTGATTAATTAACCCCTTTTCCTAAGTTTAGACTTAGGAAATATTTTAAAATAGGTTAGTAATCTAATTGAAACACTTCTAGGTGGAATTTCCAGTAACGATTTATGGGTCATGGAGAACTCTTGCATTTTAGCATGTCCACAAAGTTTCAAGACTAGAGCACCTCTGATGCTACAAAAACTAACAGATTTAACCTTGCTTGCTAGGGCAAGGTTCTCTTCCTCTTCAAATTTCTTCTTTTGGTCTCCCCGTTGACCACTTTCTTTGATCTCCTCTTGGACGAAATCATCCTAAAGCCTCGCCCAGTCAGGTATGTAATCCCGGCCCATAATACACTTGACAAAGACCTCCCAGTGCTTGGAAAAGCCATTCAAGGCTATATGCACTAGCTCCTCCTCAGCAATAGTCTCTCCAACAACATCCAATTCATCCCTAACCTGTGTCAGCCTAAACAAGTGACATGGCATGCTCTCGCCCTTGGACATTCTTGTGCCATGCAACTTGTCCTCCAACATCATCTTTCAACTATGATAGTCACTCTTATATGACTTCGTGAGCGCATCCCACATCTTCTTCGCAATATTCTTATCTCACAAATGGGGTATGAGACGATCTTTGACCCCATCGAGAACAACGCTCTCCGCCTTGGCCTCTCTAACCTCATGCAAATCTAGGGCAATGGGATCATTCGCTGGAGGAACCACTTTTGTACTTGCATAGGCCCACAACTTGCATGTTAATTTTTTTAAACCCAATTACAAATTCATTGTCTCAAAAAATAATCACATATTTGAAATAAACAACGCTTTCTAATCTAATTTGTAACAATAATAGTTTGGGTTTTTGACCAAATAAACACCAGAAGCAAAAATACCTTAAACCAATCACATGCAACAGAGAATAACACAGATATACCCTAGAAACCCCAATGTGGGGAAAACTAGCAAACATTGGGCTTCTTATTCAGCCTTAGGAGAAATATTTTTTACGACAATCTTGCAAGAATTTGCTCTGACAAATACATAGCAAAATATCTCAACCTTCTCTCTCACTCGACCCTTATGCAACGCACAAGTGCGTCCCAACAAAATAACTTTTACGCACATGGAAAACTTGGCTTCACGGCCCAAGAGAAAACTTGGCCTACTCACTCTAAGAAACTCAGCCTACTCAATTCAAGATAACTTGGCTTCTCTGTTGATCTCACTTTCCCTAATCTCACTCTAGTTGCCTTGATCTATCCTTTCCTTGCTCTCGCAGCCAAATACTGCGCTCCACTAAATCCCAACTCATGCCAAACAAATTGTGTCTCTCCTTTGGCTCAAACCTCCCTTTTAAAAATAATCTCAACATTTAAGATTATATCTCACTTTACTAAGATCAACGACTACGACTTAATCTGTAAATGACTTTGCCTTTTCAATAAAAGGTAACCAACAGTGAAATTAAATTGTCGTCTAAAGTCTTGACTTAGGAAATCCACTAGTTAACTGTCATAGTGTAATATTCCTAATTAGCCATGGTTAATTGGAATATTCGATTTTTGCTCAATTTTGCCTTCTATAGTTATTTTATAAATAAAAAAGTGAGGAAAGGGGGGACATAACTCACTTTTAGAATAAAGTCACTCCCTAGTAGCACAACGTTGTAACTAAAAAGGGGAGCCAAGGGGGGCCTAAGGACCACGTAGAGGAAGGGCCCACGTAGACACTTGGAGGGACTGCGCAGATGGAGAGGAGCACGTGGCAAAAGAACGGCTACGTTGGAGGAGGTGGGCCTTATGGTCTGAGCGGGGCCAACGTTATAAAGGAGAGAGGAGCCTCCTCATTTTGGCATTCGATTATGTGCATTTGGGCTAGTCACTTCGACTTAGAGCACACTAGCTGTTTAGCCTGTCTGCAGCACTGTTTAGTGCATCGAGTGTCTCCGTTCGGAGATCTCACCCTTAGCCCCGGGGGACTTCGAGTGCCTACTCGGGCAAGGTAGATTTCAGCAGTCTTTTGCAGGAGGATTGATCTTTGGAATGAGGAGGAACTGGGCATTTTTGATAACTACGTAGTCTTGAAAGAAGGACGCAATTCTTTTGGTGGGAGTTTCCGGATTGGGGTTTTTGCGGTGGATTTGAGCTCGGAGATTGAGCAAGGGATCAGCCCTTGCATATTGAAGGATTTTGGCAAGAGTTTTGGGCATAGATTTGGAGGGTTCTATTCAGTGGCAGCGTAGAGCCTTGAGGGATTGCATAGATCCTCAACGGGGTGATTTTCGGGGGTCGACTATTTTAGAAAAGCTTTCTTGGTTTTTCTGGGTTTATTGAGCAGAGGCTGATTCCAAAGTTTCAGCATTTTCTGAGGAGGGGACAGCCCCAAATCCTCACTTGATTCCACGCAATAGCAGCAGCACAACAGTTCTCCAGCAACTTGGACACAGTTCAGAGAGAGGCCATTTCTTTATTATTCTGGGTGTATTTCTTCACTTGCCTTGTGCAAGTCGAGGTGCTATCTTCTCTCTGCATTTCTCTCTGCATTTCTTGAGTATCTAGTTATATTCCATGTTTACATTATTATATATTGCACCACTGTTATTTTTATCTCTTTGAGCTTCCCGGTTACTATATCATTTGTACGTTTTTGGTTGGAATTTGCTTGGGTTTGAGGGATATCCCTGAAACGGGATATTACAGTGGTATCAGAGCATAGATCTGGCTCAGCCTGTGGAGCTAGCAGTCTATGACACCGAGGGAGAAACCCTACATCTGTTACAGAGGTAGGAAATACAGAGATATTGAGCGTAGGTTGGAGAACACCTACGGAGAGGGAGACTGTGTTCGAGTGGTGGACGCAGAACAAGAGGAGCTTGTGGTGTGACGCAGAACAGAAGGAGTCTGTGGTGGACGCAAAGCAGGAGGATCCGATGGCAAATGAGGGTGGGAAGAGATTTGCGGACATGCTCCTCAAATCAGTGCAGGACCTGTTGAGGCAGATCGAGATGATGGGGCAGAGATTCACGGCAGTGGAGGCTAAACAACGTGAGAACCCACGGGTTTTCCAAGTTGGTGAGGGATCAGGTACATCCCACCATTTTCCAGAGTAGGGTGCCACTCAGCACGATACTACTCAGCAGATGGCCTCACATGCCCCTACACGCTCTACCATGGCCACTTTCCTAGGAGCAGACATGGGGGCTGGAGCCCAGCAAGAGGCAGAGCCTGGTCATATGGGCAATTATTTTGTAGAGTACCAGGCCTATGGGCAGGAGTTCAGGGATGCTCTCTCATTCAGAGACTTTGTTCAACTCCAGCGGTATAGTAGACCCCACGACCATCACAGAGGACACCGACATTATCACGATGAAGACACTCACCGCACAGCTAGTAGATTCCACTTGCCTATGTTTGATGGTTCATCAAACAGTTCAGCAAGGTCTTGGGTGGAGAAGCTGGACATCTATTTCCAGCGTAACCAGAAGTCGGAGGCAGAGGCCATCAAGGTGGCGACACTACATTTGGATGGTGAGGCCCGGGATTGGTGGTTCCATGGAATTGTTACACTTGGACATTCCACGGTGATGACATATGTCGAGCTCACCAGGAGATTGTTGGAGAGGTTTGACCGAAGGGATCCGGAACAGCACTTTGTTGAGCTGACAAGGCTCAAACAGACCGGGAGCCCAAAGATGTACATTGCAGATTTCTTGAGGGTTTCAGTGATGGTGCCAGATCTATCTACGGCACAGAGGATCTACATGTTTGTTGAGGGGTTAGCAGAGCCACTTCGAGGTCTAGTCAGATCCACTAGACCAGCCACACTCCAAGATGTTATTAGCAGGACCCGAGACTTACAGGATGCCTTACCCAGGACCCGGACACCTTACCCCCAGAGACAGGCTTTCCAGCCTAAGGGGAAGGATGTGAGGGTTCCGCCTCCAAAGGGGAATCCAGGACTAGCACAAATTGATGATGACGCCAGGAGGGCGCTGAAAAAGAAGCGGTTGTGCTTTGCCTGTCAGGAGCCATGGGCACCAGGACATAGGTGTGCTGCTGGCAAAGCACATTTTATTGAGGTCTTCTCCGAGAGCAGCAGGGAAGAAGATGAGGAGGACGATGTGGAGGCAGGAGATAGTCATGCCGTGCAGGGTCCTTTGCCACCTCCACCACCAGCAGTAGGTGGTGTAGCTTTTGCACCTACTGGAGGGGCCCTTGCAGCATTGCGAGGAGTTCCCAAGTATTTGACGTTGTGCGTACGAGGGACAGTACGTGGCCAGCTAGAATCAGTTTTGGTTGACAATGGGACAACCCACAACTTCATCGATGCGCAGATGGTTGAGCGGAGAGGGATACAGACGGAGAGCTTCGATGGATTTTTAGTTTTGGTCCCAGGAGATCAAACCATGGTGTGTGCTCGTTATGTTCCAGAGTTATCAGTGACGATGGGCACCTACACACTGACTAACCACTTTTTCGTGGTCAATATTCCGGACACCAACATGATACTGGGTGTTCAGTGGCTTATCACTCTAGGGAAGGTCACGACAGATTGGAAGGCCCTAGAGATGGAGTGGGATGATGAGAAGACAGGGAGGCATGAGAAGATACAGGGACAGCACACTTATCCGCCTCAGACTATCTCGGCCCATCAGATGGAGGCAGTCTTCCGGAAGGGAGACGTAGAGTGGGCAGTGGAGCTACGTGCATCCGAGACAATGACTATGGGGCAGACAGTGCACCCAAAGATACAGTCCATCCTTGACCGATATGCCACAATGTTTGGGGAGATTCTGCCGGGACAGCCACCAGACCGGGGGTTTGAGCACACCATTGAGCTTGAGCAGGGCACACAGGCAGTGATTACCACCCCCTATAGGCATCCCAAGGCCTATCGAGACAAGATTGAGCGGGCCATTCAAGAGTTGCTGGCTCTTGGGCACATTCGGCCGAAAACGAGTCCTTTTGCTTTTTCCGTGGTGTTGGTGAAGAAGAAGGACGACACATTGAGGATGTGCATTGACTACAGGGCCCTGAACAAGACGACATTGAAGAACAGGTACCCCATACCCAGGATCGATGAGTTGATGGATGAGTTGAGAGGAGCACGGTTCTTCTCAAAAATTGATTTGAGATCTGGGTACCATCAGATTCACGTGAGGGAGCAGAACATTCCCAAGACCACCTTCAGGTGTCACTATGGGCACTTTGAGTTTTTGGTGATGCCCTTCGGGCTAACCAACGCCCCAGCTACATTCCAGTCCTGCATGAATCACATCTTCCGCAGTCACTTGAAGAAGTTTGTGTTGGTATTCTTTGATGATATCCTCATTTATAGCAGGACTTGGGAGGAGCATCTCCAGCACATTGAGACAGTATTACGCATCTTGGAGGAGCAACAGTTCTATGCCAATCTCTCCAAGTGTGAGTTTGGGTTGACGGAGATGTTATACTTGGGACACATCATAGGGGTGGACGGAGTGAGGGTCCACGAGGAGAAGATCACGGCCATCAGAGATTGGCCGAAGCCGAGGAACGTGACAGAACTTCGAGGGTTCATTGGCATTTTTACTTACTACCGGAAGTTCGTCAAGAGTTTCTCACAGCTTGCTGCATCTGACGAGGAAGGGGGCATTTAGTTGGTTGGAAACAACGCAGTGAACCTTTGACAGGCTCAAGGAGGTTATGAGCAGCTGCCCAGTGCTTGCATTGCCGGATTTTACGCAGCCATTTGTTTTGGAGTGTGATGCGTCGGGAGAGGGGATCGGCGCAGTATTGATGCAAGGAGGTCACCCTATAGCCTTTGAGAGTCGAAAGCTCCTTTCGCACGAGAGGTTGTATTCTATATACGACAAGGAGATGCTGGCCATCATGCATGCATTGGCCAAGTTCCGACAGTATTTAGTGGGTGACAGGTTCAGGGTGAGGACTAATCACAATAGCCTCAGGTTCTTTTTGGAGCAGAAGCAGCTACAGGAGAGGCAGCAGAAGTGGATCAATAAGATCCAAGCATATGACTTTGACATTGAGTATGTCAAGGGTAAGAACAACGTGGTAGCAGATGCCCTTTCACGTAGACCAGCCACATTGTCTCTTATGAGCTTGGACACAGATTGGAGGGCTCGACTCTTAGTAGAGTACTCCAAGCACAGATTTGCATGTGAGATTCTGGATGGGCAGGTGGCGGATGACACGTACAGGGTGGTCAATGAGATCATCTACTACAAGGACCGGATCTTCTTGATTGAGGGGTCTCAGCCATAGTTTTAAAACTCCGACTCAGCTGAGGATCGACTCCGACTCCGACTCCGACACGGTAATGATTCGGTCGGCTCGATTTCAATGACTCAGTCGTTGTAAAAAATACATTAAATATTTATTTTTTTATAAAAAAACATAATTTTAAAGATTTTAAACATAATTTTAAAGATTTTCATTCATGTTTCCAAACACACAACATTATAATATAGATGGAAGACAACATATGATCAAAGTAGGCTCATGAACCAATCCATTATATCAAAATGGTACCCAATGGCAATACAGTCAACTGTCATACATGATCAAAGACTCAAAACAAAAAACACATAACCAAGGAGGCTAGAAATGGCCTCTACAACAAAAGTAAACTGTGACCAGACTCCAGTACTAGTACTACAACTACTGGCTAGTAGCTACTGCCAGAGAAGCCAAGATCATGTCGATCAATCTCTGGATCATCATCAAAGTCAGACAGGGGGCCCCATGACTGCTCCTCATCATCATCATCTCCAACTGCCGCTGTAGAAGTGGTACCACTAGCAGGCTGTGAAACTGCAGCAGATGCAAGCTGGGATAGAGTAGATATGCGGCTGCGCTTCTGTTGTGGCTGAGCAGAGGAAGCACCTACAACTGGAGTCCTTGCTGGCTATGAGACTGAGGCTGGTGGATTGGGATCTGCATTCAACTGAACAGCGTGTTCAAGTTCAAGTTCAACTGATGTCTCGATATCTAAATCTAAATCAAGATCCTCATTAGGATCAAACTCTGCTGGACGACTCTCCACTACCCAATATGATGTTGGATCAATGTCTTCCAACACAATGGGATCTGAATCAGGTCTTTTGTTTAGCAAATGGTTTCGTCTGAGCCAGAGGTTGTATTGGACATAAACTAGATCATTTAACCGTTTTTTATCCAAACGGTTTCTCTTCTTTGTGTGAATCCTCTCAAAGACAGACCAATTGCGCTCACACCCAGATGCACTGCAAGTTTGACTGAAAATACGAATTGCAAACCTTTGCAATTCAGGACAATGGCCACCAAAGGCCTCCCACCATTGTGCTACAAAAAACATAGGAGTGTAATGAGTTTGCTCAACAAAATTACAAATTATATCTAACTTTCAAATTATAAACGATTTAACAAACTTTAAAAAAAGGTAAAACTATTAAGAATTTGAAAATTGAAATTTTTGTTTACCTGGCTCATCTGCTTCTCTTGCAATCTTTGCTAGGTTCTTCCCAAAGGTACCTGAGGCATTGCTGAAGATTGTGGCCTATTGGTGTATCTCCAGCTGATCAGACTCCAATAGGATCATGCAATCAATGCAATCAATCAGTCCATCTTTGACCTCCCCACTCAAAGCTCCTGACTACTTAGCTTTATAATGATACCGTGGGTTCAAAAAATACCCAGCTGCATGTATAGGGCGATGGAGTTGATTGTTCCATCTTCCATCAATGATTGCCAAATGGGCCCATACTTTTGCACTCTATCCTGTATACCGTCTTTATTTGCTCCTTTGCTTGATCCATAGCCTCATAAATGAAGCCCATAGCCAACCTTTCCCCATCCACCAACCGCAACACCTTAACTAGTGGCTCAGCAAGCTTCACAATCTCTACTGCCTTTCTCCAAAAAGTTTCTTCATAGACTTTCCTTTTCAATTCTTTGCCTTCCGATTTGTTAGACCAATTGTTTTGATTCCATTCTGTTGACTTCTACCGGTCAACTACCCATGCAGTACATCCCTTTTCTTTTTACAAAAAGAAGCAGCACCTGATCAGCATGTCCGTGCCGTCCTGCAGTCATCAGCAGCTTGATCAATCGTTTCTGTAAACCCAGTCTGCATGTATTAATTGTAAATAATCCTAGCAGATGTGAGTCGTGTTGTAATTTGCCTAAGTGGACCTGACTTTCCTATGATAATCTATGTCCCGGAAGGTTTTTCGTCTCACCGATCCACGGATCGGCAGAGTTTTCCTTCAAACCTGACCCCAAAGCCGGGATAGATTTTGTCAGTGGAATTTTAGAGAATCCTAGTGTGTTGGCCTGCTGGATTATAGTTGTGTCGCAGAACTGGGTGTTTTGTGAGGGTCTATGTTAAAGGGGTTTTTCCCCTTGAGATGTAAACTGTTAAAGTCATGATGTAATGTGTCCTGAGGGTCGAAAAATGTTATAAATCCCCTCATGAGTCCTAAGTCCTAGTTCCTAGGTGATGTTTCCAAGGGCTTAGTTCGATGATCCATTTTAAAATGAATTAAGAAATTAAAAAATGAATAAAAA